>BDUI01005824.1:84718-95051 GCA_002335545.1 Apodemus speciosus
CCTTCCTTAGACAAAGTCATTGATAGCCTAAGATTCCTGGATTAAAAAGTAGTCTACAGGTCAGGGAAATGACTCCGCAGGTAGAGAGCTTGCCATTAGAACCTGAGTTTTGTCCCCGGCATCTGTGTAAACGCTGAGCCCAGAAGCATGAGTGAGGGATGTGGAGACAGGAGCGYCCCTGGAGCTCATTGTCTGGCCACTTCAGTTCATTAGTGAGCTCCCAGTTCAGTGAGAGAGGCTGTCTCAAGAAATAACAGTGGGGTGGATAGGGATTTAGGAAGATGCACAGTATTGACCTCTGGCCTCCATTTGTACTCCTACACAGGCACAGGTGTGTGCACGCACACAAAATTCTAGCTGGATTGTCATATAAGTATCCTGTAAATATCTTATATTTCAGTAGTGTTTATAAGGCTACCCTTTGATTAYGAGTACCTAGTACCAATATGAGTGTCCAYTTATCCTTTAAAGCTCTGTTGTTTCTTCTTGCAGTACCTTGGCAGGTTACAATGGCACCATCTTCGCATATGGGCAGACGGGCAGTGGCAAGACATTCACCATCACAGGTGGGGCTGAACGCTACAGTGACAGAGGCATCATCCCAAGGACCCTGTCGTATATTTTTGAGCAGTTGCAAAAGGTAAGGACGGAGGTGGGGAGCACGGTAAGGCATTCTGCACCGTGCCCACGCGGGAATGTAGGKCTGTAGAATACCTCTGGCCTTCACGGTTAGAGAAAGGTTAGGACGTTGGTAGAAATTCTGAAGGTTCTTCTCCTATCAGGGTAGGATGTCGGCAAGGCTGAGGCTTCATTTGAGAAGCTTACAGGCCGTAAAGAGCAAATGACAACTTTTGTGGCAGAGTGGGGGTGTGGTGGAGGCTCCTGATGTGGAGGCTTGTATGTGGGGAGGTCCAGAGGTTGATGTTGGAGATCCTCTAGTGCTCTCCTCTGGTTTGTTTTTGAGACAGAGTCTCTCAGTGAACCTCAGCTTATTGATTTGACTGGCTGGTCAATGAGTTCTGGGGATATCCTCCTCTTCCTCCTAACCCTGCATGAGGGCAATTCACCATACACTAGGGCACATCAGCACACCACCACATCCAGCTTGCCACATGGGTTCTGGGGATCTGAATTCTGATCTTCACACTTACACAGCAAGCACTTCACCCTTACACAGCAAGCACTTCACCCTTACACAGCAAGCACTTCACCCTTACACAGCAAGCACTTCACCCACGGAGCTGTCTCTCCCCATCCTGCTCCCCTTACATGGATTTTTAATACAACAAATATTGTAAGTAGCAAACGCAGCATCTTTCATAGTTGGAGAAACTGAGCCTCTATGATGTCTTTTTCTCTGCGTCTGCAGCTCTGTAAGCCACTGCTTCCTTGCCTCGCCTCCACGTCCTCTGTAGCTCAGATTGGCTTTGTTTTGTTGGCTGTGTTTAAATCCATTTCCTGTGATGAGTCACTTCACTTCTGTGGGTTTCTGCTTGCCATTTTCCGAGAGTAAGGACTGAGCTGTTCTGGAGGCTTCTCTCCCTCCCGTCCAGCTCCAGCAAGTCCTTGCATTCTGTATAAAAGTCTAACTGYGCTGTTGTAACAGTCACTCTGGAATTCCCTACTGAATGCTATTTGCATTTTGAGTTGAGAAGACAAGAAGAAATTGCTGAGATCTGCATAATTCTAATTGCCATCCATAAAGCAACAATTATCCATTAGTTCAGCTCTTCTCTCAGTGGCCCAAGCGGGCCAAGGGTGTGCGCCAGAAAATGTCGAGGAGGGAGGCTGGGTGGAGGGCGTGCCTCATCCTGAGCCTTTCTCCTCACTTCCGTGTGTATTCCYGACACTACCTGGCTTGCCTTGCATGCACGTGTCACAAGCAAGGGCTATAATTTCCAATAGTTTTTGTTGCTGTGGACCGAAGTGGAAGACTGTCATCTTAGACGGATGGGCAGGGCTGTCTGGGCTGTGAGGGTTCTGAGACCATGTATCACTGATGGCATGTGACTTCTTGTCTCAATGTCATGGAGCTGCTATGAGGGGACAAAGATACAGTAATTTAAGTGATCAGGAGAGATGACTCAGAAGCTATTGCCCTGCTCTTGCATAGGTCTACAGTTTTGTTCTAAGCACTGATACCAGGCTGCTCACAACTGTCTATAATATAACTYCAGCTCCAGGGGACCCAATGCCCTCTTTCAGCCTCTGCAGACACCACATGCTCATGCACATACACACACAGAAAAACACACAATTAAGAATAATAAAAAAAATCTTTGAAGTACTTGGCACACAAAGTATGCGTAGTTCATGATCATTATTACCATCCATTAATAGTCACATATGCAAATGTCCAACAAKTGTTACCATGCTTATTAATATTCATATGTGTACATGTTCTCCAAATAATACCTGACCAGTTTCAGAAAATGTTTTGAAGCTCTCAGAACCAATGAACCCAATTTCCCTGGTTAGTTTAACTAGAAAAAGTAAATTCTCTCCTAATGGAAAGTATGTTTTGTATCTTCCAAAATATTCTCTGCGGTTACCAAAGAACACCTCTGGAAGTCCACCAAGCATCCAGAGCACTGGCTACCTGTCAGGACTGTGGGGAGATTCCCTTGACACTGATGTCACTCTCAGCCCTTGGTTACTTCTGAATCATTCCAAGTAATTTCCTGGACTTGGAGAAAGCCCAGCTTATGGCCAGGGAAACTGACAAGAACCAGTTCCTGCCATGGGCCACATCACACTCGTTATAATCACAGTGCATTGTGCCGAAACCAGCCTGGCAACTTAAGGTGCCCATGAAGTGTGTCTAGAAAAACAGCCTGGACCCAGAGGCTCCTGTTGATTGTCTCAGACTGGAGAGCTCATTGCAAGACTAAGGCCAAGTCTTTCTTAAAGACAACCCAACCCCCCTCACCCCACCCCCTGCCCCAGTGTATTCTGTGTCTGGAAAGGCCCATGAGGGGCAACGCATTTCTCCTGGACACGGGTTCCATTTGCTCCCGAAAACCCTTCTTATGTTGGAGCACTGTGAGGCTCAGACTGTCTGGGGCGGAAGATGGCTGTGTGCAGAAGACACGTGTGTCAAATCATAGTCTGGCAACCGGATGCTGAAAAGGACCAAGAAAGCTTGCTAGCCACACTGCTCAATAAGATCTGAGTGTGGTGTGTACAGCAGTAAGCTGCAGAAGAAACGGAAACTGGGGGAGCCAGAGCACTGTCCTTCCCCGGGCCGTGGGCCTGCCCAAGCACTGTCCTTCCCCGGGCCGCGGGCCTGCCCAAGCATTATCCTTACCCCGGGCCGTGGGCCTGCCAGAGCACTGTCCTTCCCCGGGCCGCGGGCCTGTCCGAGCACTGTCCTTCCCCGGGCCGTGGGCCTGCCAGAGCCCTGTCCTTCCCCGGGCCGTGGGCCTGCCATTTTCCTGACTTATCCCATTTGTAAAGAAGAAAGCATYTCTATTACAGATGATGGCTCAAGTGCACGGTTTGTTTTTTGTGTCCTTTTCTCTTTGCACTCTTGTTTTAGCTGCTGTGATAGTGGCTGTGATGGAAAAAACAACAAAAACTGCTTGAGGTTGATTCTGCCTYGGTGTTCGAGATGATAAGTACTCCATGTGGGGAGGACATGGTGGTGGGAGCGTGACGTGACTGCCARTCACATCCTGTCCACAGTCAGGAAACAGAATTAGCCCTTCCTCTCTTTCCCCTCTCTATTCACCTCAGAACTCCAGCCCATGAAGGTGCTGTCCATATTCAGGGAGGGTTTTCCTTCTCCAGTTCTACAACTCGGGAAACCACCTCACAGACGTGCCCAGAGGTGTGTCTCCTAGGTGACTGTAAATCTCAAGTTGACCACACAGATTACCCATCACACTTAATTGTCCATTTGGAGGCTTCTAGACATGATATTTGAAAATAGTTATCAACATCAATAACAGTAGCAACCKCCACAGTGGTTCCTTGGTGCCCAGGAATTTTGGGTAGGACTTGAAATGTAGACACTCCTCTCTCATGGGAGTTTTACAAGATCATAAATTATTATTAGTGTGAAACCCTGTTAGGAGCAGGACTGCTCTCACAGAGGATGGAGTTGGGTTTCCAGCACCCACATTGGGTAGCTCACAACTGCTAGCTCCAACTTCAGGAATATGATGCCCTCTTCTGGCCACTATGGGTACCTGCACTCATGTGCACACACACACACACACACACACACACACACACACACACACACACACAGTAAATCATTAAATATTTTTAAAAGAATATAAAATTCTGAGTACTGGGAAAGTAAAGGAAATGAATTATGATCAAGGATGGACATTTCTTTGATACTGAAGTCTCTGCCCTCTTATGGACAGACTGTTCACAGAATGTAAGTTTGCTTTTTCATAATAGCCTTTTGGGGGGKGCAATCTGGAAAGTTAAAAAATAATGTATTGTTCTGTTCTACAACCAACTTGGCTCACTGTATTTTATGTATAATGTGGAACCAATAAAACTAACAGACTGAAGTTACTTGTAATCATGGATATTGGCTATTACAAGAAAAAAACAACCCTTCTTACAGATGGCCACAGCAACTCGAAAGTGTCACGAACTGAAAATGTAAACCATATAACATGGAATGGCATAGGAGGGATGCTGTGAGCAAAGTCCAGAGACAAATGGTGCATCTCTCCCCAGCCAAACAGTTGTTTTTAGTCACTAAACAGTGCCTTTTCCTTCTCCCACCAGGACAGCAGCAAGATCTACACGACACACATTTCTTACTTGGAAATCTACAATGAATGTGGCTATGACCTGCTGGATCCAAGACACGAAGCCTCCAGACTGGAAGATCTGCCGTGAGTAGCAGGCTGACAAAGACCAGCAGGAAATGGGTTTCAGATGCTTGTTTCCACTGTTGCCTTTGAAATGTGCGGCGTTTCTGGTCTCGATCATAATTAGCGAATTCCGGATAGCAGCATCTTTCTGTAATGGGCAGGCACAATGGGATCTAAGATTGCTCGAAACTCATTTCTTGGGGGAAAACTGTTTGGGAGTCGGGATAAGAGTGCAGTGGGGTGGACTCAGTTGGCATCTGCAGATTGGGGGAGGGCAGCACTTTCCCCCTGCCTCAGGAAGCCCACACACTCCTTTAATCACCCCCTTCTTCCAAAATCAGTATTTGATTTGTGCAACAATAAGATAGTCTGAGAGAAAAATAAAATTGGAAGTTTTCCCTCAGAAGCTTTTCTGCTGTCATGAGCACTGGCATTCATAGCCCTTTGATCAGATCAACACAGTGAAATGCAGTCCTCAGATCTGTTGACAGAGAATGCCTCCCTGYTAGGGGTCGCAGGGCGTTGCTATTTTTTTWAAAACCCTGCCTGAGATAGGTGGAGTAATTGGTAATCATTCATTCATGTGCTTCTATCCAGGTGTTTTTATGTATTGGAAGTTGCCTATAGCCAAGAAAAAATGTTTTAAAGATCCATTTTATGTTTAAGTGTGTGTGTGTGTGTGTGTGTGTGTGTGTGTGTGTGTGTGTGTGTGTACGAATGAGTACAGATACCAGTGGGAACTAGAAGAGGGCATGCAGCCACCTGGAGCTGCAGATGCAGTGGTTGTGAACTGCTTGGTGTGTCATGGCCCCTGAGAACTAACTGTGGGTCCTCTGGAGAGCAGCGTGTGCTTTGAATTACTCAGCCATCTCTCCAGGGCCCAAATATATATATTTTATTATTTTTGTAAAATACTCTAAAATAATTTAGAAATACATAGGAATTTTCGGTGAAAAAGATTACATACAAGTTTTATGTTCAAAAGCCAAGTTATTAAACTAGTAAAAAACATTGAAAAGAAATAATAAAGTAATTTATGATTCATATGTTCTTATATTAACATTGGTTGAGGTGTTTGATGTATCACCTTTTTATTTTTACAAAATTTCCGAGATGGATTCAAGAAAGAGAACAATTATTTGTTTTTATAAAAACTGGTTTAATGGCGAAGGAAGAGGACAAATCACCAACTCTGTGGAAGAAAATAGCTCTGCAAACTTGGGGGATAAAGTTTACTTTAAGAAGTTAAAACTTTTTACTGGGAATAGGAATGACAGCATTAGACATAGGGCATGGCTGGAAAGACTGTGTGCTGTGCGTGTTGTGTGATACCAAGGTTACATGTCAAACCCTGATCACCTGGTGTTGGTGTTAGGAGATGGGGCCTCTGGAAATGTGCGGGTCATTAAAGTGCAGCCCTGTTCAACACAGTTATTGTCCTTATAAAAGAGTTATTGTCCTTATAAATGGGTGTTAGTTTGGCCAGTCCGCAATGTTGAGGACTCCAAGAGATGTTGGTAGGTCATAGTCCAGAAGAGGGCTTGAGCTAAAACCTTGATTTGGACTTTGAGCCTCTATGACTGTGAGAAGTATTTCTATTGCTTATGGTCTGCCCAGTATATTTACTGTACCAGCAGACCAGATGCACTGTAGCAAGGTGTCAAGATGTCATCTGAAAGAAGTTCCTGATGCCCCTTCAACCAGTTTGAGGAAGGGCTTCTGGTTTGAGGTTCCTTTTAGTTCTGATCAACTTATTGTCTTATATTCTCCAGGTTGACCTAAATAGCTCCGGTTTAAATATTGTTTAAATGTGTTTTCAGTATGTCTACAAGGCAGTTTGATACCATATCCATTTAGCAGAATAATTGTAATACGTTCACATGTAGGAGCTATAATCTCCATGGCTCTGAGTCCTTGGCCAGGTTTACAGTGCACCTCAAACACAGTGTGAATGCCATTACACTCATAGCATGAGCGCCAGTTACACCCATGGGCTTATCTTGATCATTCATTATTGTACCTCACAGGGCTCACCCGCAGCAGCCTGCATGCCACCGTCCCACACTATGAAAGCTAACAGTCTGTGATTAGGTTCCAGGTCTATTTCATAAGTTTCCAGGTCAATTTCTGTTTGATTTCTTGAAGTCCTGTGACCAGAGCATGTGATGTCTTACTATCATTTTCTGTTGAGAAACTAAGTGTGATGGCAATATCTGCATTGACACGGGGACATTAAAGATTGTTTTCAATTAGGCTCATCAATACTCAGTAGTCTGCAGATGTTGAGCACTGTTCCAGGAGTGAAGGAATTGTCTCTGATAAATGGAGAGGAAAGATAAAAGTGAGATATTTAAGGAGAAAGAAAGAAGAAAGGAAAGAGGTGGAGGAAGACTACAGATAAGGTGATCCAGATGGATTATACTTTGACCCTCRGATCTGATTTACTTAGAACCACTTTTGTCATTGTTGCCCTGGGCCCTAAGATTCATAGAGGTTTGGTTTACCCAGCATTTCAAAACAATTAATTGGCAGCTTAGCAATGGGCCTCCCTGCACGTATGTAGCAGATGTGCWGCTTCATGTGGGTCCTGAACAACTGGAGCAGGGGCTATCCCAAAAGCTGTYGCCTGTGCGTGGGATATGTTCTTCTTGCCGGGTTGCCTCAGTGGGAGAGGAAGCACCTAGCCCCACAGAGACTTGATGTGCCAGAGTAGAGGGATACCCAGGGGGGCCACCACCCTCTCAGAGGGGAAGGGGACGGGTTTTGGGAAGGGGTGCTGTGGGCTGTAAAATGAATACGTAGAAAATAAAATAAACTAAAATCCAGATATTCACACTTTCATGCTAGAGTGACAAGAGGGATTTTTAAGAGTTTTTATGCACTGGGGCTGTGAGAATTAAGGAGTCCATTAAAAGGATTTCCGTCATAAACTTGAGAAGGTGACAATGRAGACTTCGCAGATGTGACTTTGRGTCTGCAATACCACACTGTCTGTATATATTTATAATAAAGACTTCTAAGGTGGTGTGTTTGTGGCAAGGAGTATGTCCCTCTTAGCTTAGTAGCCTCCCTAGTGCTGATGTCTTAGTGTTTTTTAATTATCTATGTGGTTGGGGAAGTGGTTCCATTGTTAAAATGCTTGGCATGCAAGTGTGAGGACCAGAGTTCAGATCCCCAGGACCCCCATAAATGCAGGGCAGTTGCGTGGACCTGCCTGTACTCCGAGCCTCAGCGGGCAGAGACAGGACCTCCAGAGCGAGCTGCCTAGGAAGGCTATCCATCTTGGCAAGCTCTGAGTATGAGTAAGAGAACTTCCTCAGTGAATAACGCTCTCTTCAGGGGAAGACCTTGCATACAACCATATGCATGGGAGCACATATGCATGCGTATCCACACATGGCAACGCATTTTCATACGTGCATGCTTATACGCACATGCACGTATGAAAATGGAAAAAGAGAAAATTGTTTATTAAATTGAAACGAAGGGGTTGAGACTAGGAGGGCGAAGAGGAGGAGCAGAGCCCACATCATGTCCATGGGAACCACTGTACAGCGTGGGGTTCAGTCAGGATGGGAAAGGGCATCACTCTCTAAGTAATAGGATGCATGTACGCAGCACTTCAGTAGAAACCAGAACCTTCCGAATCTAGCCACAGCTAGAATCTTATACAGATTCTTTCATTTTCTGTTTCTTTATACAGTGTAGGCATTGGATCAAGCACCATTTATCAGTCTTCTAATGTCGAACATCTAGAGTTCAAGGACTGGTGATGTTCACAATGTGAAACTTTCTTGGTGATTTTTCTCCATTTCACACAAGAATAGTGATTTGGATATGTTCTGGTATGCTCCACCTGAAAAAGAATAAGGACGGTGATTCCACTCGCAGTGTGCCCTCTGCATCCCTGTGCATGCATTCTTCCTGCGTTCTCTGCATCCCTGAGCAGGCATTCTTCTTGCGYTCTCTCAATCCATGATCATGCATTCTCCATGTGTTGTCTGCATCTGTGATCATGCATTCTTCCTGTGTTCTCTGCATCCATGAGTGTGCATGGAATGTAATAGCAACTCTCAGTGCTAGTCTTATTGTTGCCAGAGATGTCACRGGCTTGAGAAACTATCCTTCAGTGGCTTGTCGTTCATTGCAGTGTGACACTGCTAATCTAGGTTAGAGGTAAACTGGGCCCATGTACACACAGAGACATATAAATATATATGCATATGCATATGAATCAATAGTAAAATAAAAATAAAATAAACACATATACACATACATATATTACACCCACTACAAAAACTAATGAAATCAGTCATAGGCCTAAATACACAGTTCAAAAGTAAAAATCTAGAGAATAACATGGAAGGACATCTAGGTAAATCTGGGTTAGGTGATAAGTATTTAGATATAATAGCAAAAGCATGATCCATGAAAGAAAAATACTGATAAGTTTAACTTCATTAAGATTACTTTGTATGTTGTTCTATGAAAGGCTCTTTTAGAAGGCATGCACACAGAGAGAATGACTACAAACTCCTGTCTGATAAAGAATTTATAGCCTAAGCTGGAGAGATGGCTCCGTATGTAAGAGCACTGGCTGCTCTTTCAGAGGAACTGAGTTGAATTCCCAGCTCCCACATGTCTGCTCACTGCCATTTGTCACTCCAGGGAATCCATCACCTTCTGGCCTCCATAGGCACTGCATACACACTGTGTGCATACATACTGCAGGCAAAACATACATTACATACACAAGACACAAAATAACACCACTGTAGAAAAGGATTTATATGCAGAATAATACACCACCTCTTTAAAACCAGGAAGGATAAAGCAATGGATGACTTAATTGGACAAAAAATCTCACCAGCCATGTCTCTAAAGACGAAATACACAGATGAAAACTTCGCAGATATAAATGAGCTCAGCAACATCTGTAATTAAAACAGCACTGAGGGGCCACTGTGTACCAGTGGCTCAAATCCCAGAGTCTAACAATCCCAAAGACTGGTGAGGTTGTGGAACAATGGAAATTCTCACTGCTGGTGGTAATGCAAAAACGATATGGTCACAGCTGGGAGACAAACTAGAAGCATCTTATAAAACCAAACTTTCATTATGCAGCATAGCAATCATGCACCTAGATATTGCCCAGATGAGCTGAAAACGTAGATTCACACAAAACCTGCTCACCAGTGCAAAGAGCAGCTGCTTTCAAACTCACCCCAAGCTGGGTGTAACCATAATGCTCCTCAAGAGGATGAGGGGGAAACCAGGGTATGTCCATGCAGTGGTGTCATCATTTGTTGACACAAAGGAAGCTACCCCAAGTCACGGAAGAAGCATAAAGGCATATCACCAGCACAAGAGTTGCCAAGAAAACGTGCATATCCATCTAGCTGACATTCTGGGAAAGGCATGGTTGTCGACAATAATATGATCATGCTTGCCAGTGCTTGAGAAGGAAAGGTGGAGTGGCCAACAGAGGAATCAGT
>BDUI01005828.1:66335-82778 GCA_002335545.1 Apodemus speciosus
AAGCTTAGAACCTGTCAGTTCTGCCCACCCTGGAGCTAGGAAGACGTTGGCTCCCTGGGCTCTCCAGCTTGAGGTGTGCCCTGAGGCAGCAGAAAGAGTGAAAGACGACTCACCCCTCCCACTTCTGGGGCACCTCCCTTTCTAGAACTTTTCCTCCTCCTGTCAGTCATCTGGCAAGGTTACCGGCCGAATCATCTGAACTATAGGGGAAGGACTCTCTAAGTCGCTCTTCTGCAGCCAGAGCTACCTCTCTAGAGCTTAGGACCAAGTGGTGTAGAAGCCTTTTGCTAACAGTCCAGAGTTCTGGGGTGCCAGCCAAAGTTTCAGGTAAGTGGCTTTCAACTGCCAGAGATCAAAAGCCACTTTAACCTCACCCGTCCCTGCCCCGCAGAGGACTCCAGGGCAGGGCCAAAGAACACTCACCCACAAGAAACAGGACCCCGGAAGAGGTGGTTGCTATCCTGCCTGGTATCAGGAATGCTGACTGTGCCTCCTAAGAAACAAGTTCCAAGTCTGGGATCTCATCTAGTGACCCTTCGTGAGCCTTTTGCTTGTCTTTGGTAGGGATTTCCCAGCAACCACCAGAGGAGGGGAAAGAGCTTAGTTAGGGGTGGTGTAGAATTCCAGTCATTTGGCTGCTGGTGGGGTGAGTCAGAGGCTGGCTGGCTAAGCCGAGGTTGGTGGCCGGTCCCACAGAGGAGAGGACTGTAATCTAGCCGTATCCAAAGCTGCAGGGACTGACTGGCCCCTCATGCAGCTTTGACCAGGCACATGATGGATATATCCGTTATTTGCCCGGTGATTTTGGCTCTGGGTTCGGACACTGTCTCCTCTCCAGAGCTGCCTGAATTCCATTCATTCCCTATGTTTTAGAGCCTGGCTGTTTAGCTTTATCGCCGCCCCAGCGGAAAATCACTGAACCCCGCACATCTGGCTCCCCCTTGTGGCCATAAGACGCAAGCACAGGCATGCCCTCCTGGCCCCACCCCTCCCTGGAAGTCAGGCGTTAGCAGAGCGCAAGCGCCACAGGCCCAGGCCGGAAACAGCGAGAGAGACTTGCTTCCTACTCCAGGTTGGCGCCGGAGCCTATAGGAGCTCTTGAAGGCGTGTCCAACTGCATCGGTCCAATAGACGATTGGGGGACGTGACAGGATCTTCTAAAGGGTCCAATGGAGCTGCGGAAGGCGGGGCCCGCCGCGCTGTGGGAACCTATCAGGGCTCCGGGTCTTGCCATGCGGGCCGGGGTTTAGCAGCCATGTGAGTGCTTCGGCAGCGGCAGCGGCACCTTGATGAACAGTATGTCGACCGCCGTGGCAACTCGTAAGCGGGCGAAGCCAGCTACCGGGCCCGGGGCGGCCCCGGTGGCCGGCAAGCGGCGGCGAAAGGTGAGCATAGTGTTTTCTTGGGTGCGACTGATCTAGCTACTGGGACAGCCATCATTCCATCCCAGGGCCTCCATCGAGGCATGTATCTTCGCCAAGGGCCCCATCAGACGGGAGCCTCCATCTCTTTTCTTCTACTCAACAAATCCTGGGAAACCTTCTGCTCGGTCAGGGCCAGGTGCCACTTGCCTTTCTCAGTCCTGGGCCTCTTGACCAAGAACAGATCGTTTTATCTCCAGGTAGACTCTGCTGCGGATAGAGGCAAGTCCAAGGGTGGCGGCAAAATGAATGAGGAGATTTCCAGCGATTCTGAGAGTGAGAGGTGAGTTGTTTTCTACAGAGAGTATGGATAAACGAGGCAGGCACAGGGCTGGACTGATTGAGAGGTAAGGAGAGAACGGTACAGAACACATCTTCCTCCTAATTCCATTTTCACACAGTACCACAACGACTGGCGTCCTCGGACTCCTTTTTGAGATGAGGTCTCTGGTGTTTTGCCCTTGACCTGCTGGGTTAAAATGATCCTACAGCTTCAGCTTTCTAAAGAGTTAAAGCCAGCCAGTGTACTGTGACTGAAGTCACATATATAGCCTTCCAAACATCAGGGACTTGTTCCACTGTTGCGAACACAGGCGAGCAGGCAAGTGGTGAGGGGTGTATGGAGGAGTGTATCTTGGAGGGCTTGTGTTGTGAGGACAGAAGAAACCTTTTTAAAAGTTGAGCCTGGAGAGACGAGGAGTGTCGTGGAGCCGTAGGGGAAAGGTCCAGGGACCAGAGACAAGTCTGGGGTGTGTCAGTGTGGGAGGCAGAAAAGATAAACGGGCAGGTGATAGGTGCATATAGAATTGAGCGAGGTTTGAACACTTCCCTCATTTCAGCGCTCATGGGGATGGCTACAAGGTTTCAGAGGACTGGGACAGGGTGTCAATTCCTGTGGTGAAAATTCTCAGCCCTGGGAATCCGGGAACCTTTCTTGTAAACTAGATTTAGTAATTCTGTAGTGTACCCCAGACAGGGTTTCTCTGTGTAGCCCTGGCTGTCCTGGAATTCACTCTGTAGAGCAGGCTGGCCTCGAACCCAGAAACCCATCTGCCTCTGCCTCCCAAGTGCTGGGATTAAAAGCGTGCGACATCACTGCCCAGCCTGCTTCTGTCTTCTGAGTGCCAGGATTACAGACCTGGCTCTCAATTCTACTTGTAAAAGTGAATATGTGTTGCTTTAACTTGCTCATAGAAACAAACAATCTCTTTTTGAGGCCAGGGTTTTCCACGTATCCATGGCTGTCCTGGAACTAGCTATATAGATCAGGCTGGCCTCAACCTCGGAGAGGAGCAGGCATCCCCTGCTTCTGCTTCCAGGACCTATGCTAAACGCTTTGGGTTTTGTTTGTCTTTATTTATATGTGTGTGTATATATGAGTTTGTATGTCTTGCCTACATGCTGATGCCCAGGGAAGACCGAGGGCATTGGATCCCCTGGAACTGTCAGGTAGTTATGAGCCTCCCGAGGGGTGCTGGGACTGAACCCAGGACCTCTGTAAGAACAGCAAGAGCTCTCAGGCAATGAGCCATTTTTTCCAGCCCACTCTTTACCGACTCCTWAGTGTTTTAAGTTGTGTCATGAAATACATGTATTAGCAACAGAATCACCACTCAGTTTTCTTCTGCTGATCTTCTAACATGGGCAAAAGTAAAAATAAATGTATATACACATTAAATTCAGGGTTGAAACAGCTTTTCTTTCAAAAGGGACTTTTTAGCAGAGTGATGCCGGGCATGGTGGTGTACACCTTTAACCCCCAGCACCTGGGAGGCAGAGGCAGACAGATCTGTGAGTTTGAGGCCAGCCTGGGCTACCTGGAGAAAATATGTCTTAGGAAACAAAACAAAACAAAACAAAAAACAGAATTGCTAAATCCTGTTTATAAGATCTTGGCATTAAACATCTTTACCGGCTGAACATCCCCACCTCTAACCGCCAGTCTGCTTTTCTGTGTGTGGGCCCTTAAATAAGAGACTGATTGATTGATTTGGGGTACACTCAGGATGGATGTAACTCTGGGGCATGGTGTGGCCTTGACCTTCCCGAGACATGGTTTTTGTTCTGTTCTTTTAGGCAGGGACTTTGTAGCTCTGGCTGTCCTGGAACTTGCTATGTAGACCAGGCTGGCCTCAAACTCAGAGAGACCTGCCTGCCTCTGCCTTCCTCCTGGGTGCTGGGACGTGCTCCCAGGACACCGTTCTTCCTGGGGTTTTAAAGTCCCTTCTGGTGGAAGCCCTGGGCAAGGGTGCTGGGAAACAGCAGGTAGCAGACCTGATGTCTGCAGGCTTGTGGTTAGAGGGTGTGGGCAGCCCTGGACTCCTGGCTTGAGAGTTCATCACATGTACCACAAGCTCCTAGGAACAGGTCAAAGCTGGACCTGTCTTTGAGTGTGTGTGTGGGGGGGTGTCCCGAGCCGGCCCATGGACCCTGGGGCTTAGAAGGGACAACAAAAAATTCATCACACACAGCTTAGTCAGTACTACTTAGGATTCCCTTGGAACCTAGTCCTTCTAGGGATCCAAGGAGGATGCAGGGTGGCGGCGAGCTTGGGGCAGCTGTGGTGTGTGTGTGTGTGTGTGTGTGTGTGTGTGTGTGTGTCTTGGAGTGGTTGTCATCCCAGCGTTTGCCTTCCCTGCTCTACACGTTGGATTTCCTGTTTTCTTTCTTTCTTTCTTTCTTTCTTTCTTTCTTTCTTTCTTTTTCTTTTTTTTTTTTTTTTTTTGAGACAGGATTTCTCTGTGTAGCCCTGGCTGTCCTGGAACTCATTCCATAGACCAGGCTGGCCTCAAACTCAAATCCTCCTGCCTCTGCCTCCCAAGTGCTGGGATTAAAGGCGTGCGCCACCACTGCATTGCTGGATTTCCTGTTTTCAGTACCATGTGCCTTTGTCCTTTAGCTTGGGAAGCTCAGTGGGAGGTCAGGCTCAGTCTCTGTCACTCTGTACCTGACAGTGTCTTTTTAACTGGGACTTATTCTGGCTCTTCAGGCTGATCTTGGACTTGTGGCCGGCTCCTTGTCTTAGCCTTCCAAGTTTTAAGATTTTAGGTGTGCCACCGTGCCTGGCTTAACACTGTGGTTTCCTGGAAGATGGTGATTATGTTCAGGACCTCGCTCTTGTCACTGAGCCATACCCATGGCCACGTCTTCATTTGTCTCCGTTTATCCTGACACTTCCTCCTGCCCTCCTCCTCTTCTTCCCTCCTCCCCTCTCCCCTGCACTGGCTGTTGAGCCCAGGGCCTCAAGGATGCTACTTTACCCTGCCACTGAGCCCCGTCTGCATGCCTGCCGCCTTTTACTTCTGATCTTTTGTATTCAACCTGGCTTCTCATAGAAGCTTGTGGAATCTTATCTCTCCCTTGTTGAAACTCGAAAATTTCCTGGTGTTGGGGGGACTGGCTATTCTGATGACCTTGTGCTGGACACTGAATGGGACCTTCCATTTGGTGAGGTCACATCCTTCTGTTTTCTGCACGTGTCTTTGGCCCTGAGGGTTAGCAGGGGCAAGGCTGGCATTGAGGAAGCAAGTTCTAATGGCCAGAGGAGGGGGGCCATCCCCTTATACCCCATCCCTTGTCCCCACAGCTTGGCTCCAAGGAAAACCGAGGAAGAGGAGGAGGAAGAGCTGGAGGAGACCGCGCAGGAAAAGAAGCTACGCTTGGCCAAACTCTACCTGGAGCAACTCAGACAGCAAGGTGAGCCGGGGGCCTGATGAAGGCCAGGGCCACTGGCGGAGCCTGCCCCTGTTGTAGCCCCAGGCATCTGATGGGTCAGTCACGTGGGTTCCCATTGTCGCTAGTGCTGGGGTGTTGGGTACGTTGCAGAGGGTGGCTAGGGTCTCTAATGGGCCAGTACACCCTGGGTCAGGCTCGACCTTCAGGGAGCCAAGCCCGGTGTGAGCAAAGGCAGGCAGGGGCTGCTGAGGCACCAGGAGCTTCTGTAAGGTCAGCACTGTGGCCCAGCCCTTGGGTAGAGGGCTGGACTCCGGCTGAAGGGAGGGAGGGACGAGGGAGGGGAGGGGACCGCAGCCTGGGATCATGTGGGCGGTTCTGTCTTGCACAGAGGAGGAGAAGGCCGAAGCCCGTGCATTTGAGGAGGACCAGGTGGCGGGGCGCTTGAAGGAGGATGTGGTGAGTGCGGAGGGCAGGTGTGGTGTGGTGGGAGCCTGGGCCTTCCCCAGGTCTTCACTCCTCTCCTCCCTTTGCAGCTCGAGCAGAGAGGCAGGCTGCAGAAATCGGTGGCGAAGGAGGTGAGTTACGTGTGGGGCACCTTGGTGCACGGGCAGAGGCAGTGCCCGCACGTGGGTCTGTAGGCGGTCAGCTTAGTGCTGCTCAGGCCGCTGGAGTCTGTGGAAAACAGCGGACACTTGGGCAGGTGAGGTCAGGTATTCCAGTGTCTTGTCCTTRTAGCCTTGGGTTCTGGTTTCCTCTGGCTAGGGTAGGTGGGGAAGAGTGGCTCTAGGTCGGGAAGTGTCTTCACAGCTACTAGTGCAGTGACGCAGCCTCTGTCTGCCCAGATCCAGGCCCCAGCTCCCACCGACATCCGAGTCCTGCGGGGCCACCAGCTGTCCATCACGTGCTTGGTCATCACTCCCGATGACCTGGCCATCTTCTCCGCCGCCAAAGACTGCACCATCATTAAGTGTGAGTGAGACCTGGAGGGTGTGAGCCTGGGGTGGAGCCCTGATGATGGAAGCTTCTAGACAGTTGCTACCTGGGGGTGGGGGGCGTGGGGGAGAGGACTTTGTGATTGACAGTAGAAGCTTCCCAGTAGCTGTCAGGCTTCTGAGCTCCGTGGGGCACAGAGCTGAGGCCTCAAACCGGCAGTTGGATTAGAAGGTGTGTGAGCTCTGCAGACTTGCATGGAGCCCACGCACCTAGCATAGCCCTCACCCTCCCACCTCACCAGAGGGCCGCTTAGAGGTCCCAGTGTGCTTTGTTGTTGTTGTTTTCTCACTATTATTATTTTAATGATTTTATTTATCTTCGTGTGTGTGGTGTGGTGTGTACATATACCGCAGTTCACATGTAGAGATGTCAGAAGACAATCTGTGGGAATCGAGTGGGTTCCGGGGATTGAATTCACATCACAAGTGGTCCCCCTGAGCTCCAGGGCACTTTTGCCTTCTTCCTCTTTTGGGGGTCATGGCTGCCATCAGGGACTGTCACCTCCATTTGGCAGATGAGACCAACGTGGCTTGTACAGATGCTCACAGCTGCTGAGCCAGTGCAGGCCCCTTCCGCGTCTCCTCGTGTGTGCTGCCCTTTCGTCCCGGGGCAGGGGAGGCTGCCAACCCAGCAGCCAGCCCTGTCCCGCAGCCCCGGGACTTCTTTCCTCTCTGTGGCAGGGAGCGTAGAGACGGGGCGGAAGCTGCATGTGATCCCTCGCGCCAAGAAGGGTGCTCAGGGCCAGCCTGGCGGCCACAGCAGCCACATCCTCTGCATGGCCATCTCCTCTGATGGCAAGTACCTCGTAAGACTGGGTTGGCCCTGTGGGCAGGTGGGAGGTTTGGGTGTGGCGTGTGGTGGGCGCCGGTGGCCATTACCCTCATCCCACAGGCCTCTGGCGACCGGAGCAAGCTCATCCTCATTTGGGAGGCCCAGAGCTGTCAGCACCTGTACACCTTCWCGGGACACCGGGACGCTGTGTCGGTGAGGCTGGACATTGGCCGCCTGCCTAGCATGGGACGCCTGCTGAGTGTGCCCATCTGGTGCCAGGCGCCAGACCCCAGACTCTCTGGGTAGTGAGTGGTGTGTAAAGGCCTCGAGTGTGCTGAGGAGATGGGGAGGGATGGAGAGAGGCCAGGTTCAGCTGGAACCATGGAGGGCCTGAGGGCTCCGTAGCTGTTTGAGGTCAGGCAAGCCTGTTCCTGGCTCCACACAGGCCTTCTGTGGTACTCTGTCTGAGTGCTCTGGGGGAGCAGGTGCCTGCGTCATGTGACGTACTTTCAGACGAGCCTTCCTGGGCCTGCTCTCGTAGTCCACACCCTTTGACCCCTCTCCGTTCTCTCTAGGGACTGGCCTTCCGAAGAGGCACCCACCAGCTCTACAGCACTTCCCACGACCGCTCTGTGAAGGTGTGGAACGCAGCTGAGAACTCCTACGTGGAGACGCTGTGAGTGCCCTGGCGGGCAGCACTGGGGCAGGCCCACATGTGGGCACGGGCTCGCACGCGACCCTCCCTTCCTGCTCTGCTCTGCCCCCCAGGTTCGGGCACCAGGACGCTGTGGCTGCACTGGATGCCCTGAGCCGAGAGTGCTGTGTGACGGCCGGGGGCCGGGATGGGACTGTGCGTGTGTGGAAGATCCCGGAGGAGTCCCAGCTTGTCTTCTATGGCCACCAGTAAGGCAGTCGGCGGGGCTGTGGCTGGGCGGGGCTCTGAGGGCCAGGGAGAGGGCTGGACCTTGTCCCTCACAGCCTCTTTCCTTAGGGGTTCCATTGACTGTGTCCATCTGATCAATGAGGAGCACATGGTGTCGGGCGCGGATGATGGGTAAGCTGTCCTTTCTGATGTGTCTGGCCACCGCTGCGGCCAGTGCTTCCTGCCTGCCAGGCCCTGGACTTGCTCATTCTGGATCAGTGAGCCTAGCCACACCCCCCAGCTGGTCTGTGTGCTTTGTCCTCCCCGCTGCCTGCCTTTGTCCTGCCCCTCAGACTGTCTTCCTCACTCACAGCTCTGTGGCCTTGTGGGGTCTCTCCAAGAAGCGGCCCCTCGCCCTCCAGCGTGAAGCTCATGGCCTTCACGGGGAGCCAGGCCTGGAGCAACCCTTCTGGGTGTCGTCCGTGGCAGCCCTACTCAATACAGACCTTGTAGCCACAGGTGGGTGCTCGTCGAGGTGGGGAGAGGGACCGTGGGGTGAGCTGGTGCAGGCCTTGCTCACTGACTGTCTGTCCTCCAAGGCTCCCATAATGCCCGGGTGCGGCTTTGGCAGTGTGGAGAGGGCTTCCGGCAGCTGGACCCTCTCTGTGACATCCCCCTGGTAAGTGGACACGAGCCTGTCCTCGCAAGACTCTGGAGGCCTGTGGAATGAGCAGTTTCTGCTCTTCCCATGCAGAGAAGCCTGTTCAGGACAAGGGCACTTGCTGTCACAGAGCCTGGCAGGGATTCCTTTTGTCCTCCTCTGTTCCCCAAACCCTATTCCCTCCTCCCTGTCCTGGCTTTGTGTACAAACTGTGCATGGGCAGAGGGTGGAGGCCTGCGTGGACTTGGTTCTGCGTTGTGGGCATTGGCTTGAGAACCAGGCTGGGCTGGTGGAATTGACTGTCCACACTGGGGCGACCTGTGGGGTTGTTACGATATGTCAGTGGCAGCTTGAGTCAGGATTACTGGCCTGGGGTTTCTAACACCCAGGCCCGAGGCAGCTCTTAACACACCTGATGGGCACTGTCTCCTCAAACCTGGCCATCTCCCTGTTCGGCTGGTGCTCCACTCCTACTGTTTCAGGTCGGAGGCTGAGGCCTCAGTGGAAAGGGCTGGCGCACCTAACCAGTGCATGAGGCAGCATGGCGTCCACCAGGCCCGCAGGTGTTGGGCGCTGTGGTGGGGAGTGCTCTGATGTCTTACCGTGTCCCTCTCTCTCAGGTTGGTTTTATCAACAGCCTCAAGTTCTCCAGTGCTGGGGACTTCTTGGTGGCTGGAGTGGGACAGGAGCACAGGTGTGTGATGGGGTCGGGTAGCACTGGCCGGGTGGGATAGGAGAAGGTGGCATGGGTGTGGCTGGGTGGGATAGGAGAGGGTGGCGTGGTGCCTCAGTGCTCATCCATTCCCTGCAGACTTGGCCGGTGGTGGAGGATCAAAGAGGCCCGGAACTCAGTCTGCATCATCCCGCTCCGCAGGCTCCCTGTGTCCCCTGCTGCTGGCTCCTGACACTCACCCTTATTTAAGTGATTTCTAGGCCCCGCCCCACCCCGCCCTCTTTTGTATTAAAGCCTCCTATTTTAGACGTTCTTCTTCTTCCTCTGGCTTCTGGGAGGGTAAGGCGGGTAGGTATGGGACGGACAGGACTCTAGCTAGCTCTCAGCTGAAGGCTTTTGTTCTCCGAGGACTGGGTGGGAACCTCAGCTGGCTCTTGCATGACCTCATTAGACAGCTGCTCTTAAGACTGGGCTGATGGGGTCAGAGCCGCTCACCCATCAGTTAAGAGACTATGGCTTTCCATTCCTATGTGAAGGCTTAAGCTGGGGTCTGAGGACCAGATGGAAGCTAGCAAGCAGAGCCTACAGCGCAGGCTGACCCCGCCCCCTCCCTACTCCAGCCCAGGAACCTGGAAGGGATACCCTGCCCCGGAAGTGCCTGGGGACAAGGTCAGAACTGGGGAAGAGATTTTCCGTCTGATAGAGGTAGGTAGGGACCCTGCTGGAAAGATGTGCTTTTACAGATTGGGGTTCACTCCTGTCATGGGGTGCAGCAGTGGAGGAGCAGGGAGACAGAGTGGGGAGGTCGGTGAGTAGGACGGACGGGCAGGTCTTGAAATCTGAAAAGTGATGGAGAATATCCCCGCCCCCCCCAGGAGAGCTGTGCAGGTCAAAGGTACCAGTGTGGTGGGTCAGGGAGTGACATGGTGGGCCCGTGAACCCTTGGAAAGTMCTGAGGATTGGGAGCTAAGCCACCCGTCCTGGGTCACACTGAAAAGATAACCRGGCCGATGAGATGGCTCAGTGGGTGAGGGTGCTTGCTGCCAAGTGTGACGACCTGAGTTCGATGGTGGAAGGAGAGAGCTGACCTCTGAGGGTAGGACTCTGCATGTGTGCCACGGCAGGAGCCATCCTGATAAATACATAGAGAACCAGCAGCCAGGGAGGGCGAGGAGGCGTGGTTGGGGTGGGGAGTTGGAGGAAGAAGGGGCCAGTCAGGGCCAGTAGTAGTGTGACAGGCGAGATGGTGGCCGTAATGAGACGGCAGCAGAGGAGGGACACTGTTAGAGGTGGGGCTTGGAGGCCGAGCTCATGGATGACGGGCTGTGGGGACGTGAAAGCAATGACCAGTGGTGGCGTGCTCACTGAGGCGAGGACAGCTAGGTGGGGGTGGAACAGAGTTTTTTTTTAGCACTTTTAAAAATATGGGTGAATATGGGGGCTGGAGAGATGGCTCTTCCAGAGGCCATGAGTTCAATTCCCACCACCCACCTGGTAGCTCACAGCCATCTGTAATGATGTCTGACGCCCTCTCCTGGTGTGTCTGAAGACAGCTACAATGTATTCATCTACATAAAATAAATCAATAATTTTTTTTTTAAATATTTAGAATAGCCAGAGCATAGTGCCGAGGAAAACTGTAGGCTCTGTGGGCAGATAACAGGATTCCAGGTCAGATGGGACAGGGTTCCGGGAGCAGCCAGGCTACACCTGCTCGGGAGACAGGGAGTCAGGAAGAAGGAAGGATGCACGCAGCTCTGCATTTGGGCCTTCCTCTGGCGATCAGTAGCTTTCCTTGGCACCGCCATGTCCCTGAGGATTGGCGTTGAGCCTGTGACAGGGAATGTGGTGAGCATAGCCCTCCCGTGGGTACGCACTTAAGCCTGGATCTGAAGGTCCCGGAGCCGGGCTCATGGATGCAGGACGAGCAGGTCCTGTCTTCCGGTCCTGGACTCCGCGGCTCTTCCGCCTTACTCTCATCCTTGCTTTGTCCTGGCTGGGAGAGCACTCCCAGGGTGGAGGATGAGATGACGTTTTATCTGGGCTTTCTACCCAAGCTCTGTGTCCTGGGAAGTGAGGGAGAAGACTCACTCCTGAGCAACTTGGGCTGGAGAGATGGCTCAGTGGTTAAAGAGCACTGACTGCTCTTCTAAAGGTCCTGAGTTCAAATCCCAGCAACCACATGGTGGCTCACAACCACCAGACACACATCAGACCTGGTGTGTCTTCAGACACCAGAAGAGGGCGTCAGGTCCTATTACAGGTGGCTGTGTACAGAAAGCCTCTATGCTTTCTGAATAGAGGCTAATGCATCGTTTTGTAACCTACACCCGCACCCTGCCTTCTGCATCTTGTTCACCCCATTAACTTCACACTGACACTTCTAGCCTCACAACATGGCCCACTGCCCTTCAGTAGACTCTCCTATTCTACACTAAACATGCACATTCTGAAAGGACCATCCAGTGACTCTGGGGACCATGGCTCCGAATGGACTCCAGTCCTCGTGCTGTCGCGATGGGTCTTTGGGAGGTGGGAGGGGGAGCAGAAAAGCTTCCCTTGTGTAGCAGCTGCCTTTCACCTGTCTGCCTGCATCCCTGCCATCTCTTTTTTTTTTTTTTTTTTTTTTTTTTTTTTTTTTTTTTCCCGAGACAGGGTTTCTCTGTGTAGCCCTGGCTGTCCTGGAACTCACTCTGTAGACCAGGCTGGCCTCGAACTCAGAAATCCGCCTGCCTCTGCCTCCCAAGTGCTGGGATTAAAGGCRTGCGCCACCACCGCCCGGCCCTGCCATCTCTTAAGGGCAGAAGAAAGAGGACGCTGAACCCCCAGGACTGAGATGATGGAGCCCAGGCTGGTTCTTGGGTCTCCTGGGCACTGGATGGGTGGGTTGCATATGTCAGCCACCCAGTGGCTCCGTGGTCACTAACGCTTGTGTCAGTGCCTTTCACTTCCCTTGGTTCATGTTTAGATCCATGTACCGTTGTTCTGAGGTTGCTCAATGTAGCCACCGTGATCTGAGGTTTCTTTACTTACAAATGTAGCTGTCTTCAGACACACCAGAAGAGGGCATCAGATCTCGTTATGGATGGTTGTGAGCCACCATGTGGTTTCTGGGATTTGAACTCGGGACCTTCGGAAGAGCAGTCAGTGCTCTTAACCGCTGAGCCATCTCTCCAGCCCCTGAGCTAGCTTTGATCCCCAAAGCAATCCTCCTCCTTCACCCTCCTGAGTGCTGGAATTATAGTCCGCCCACCATGTCTGACTTAACTCACTACTTTTTAAGTATTTATATAGTATTGAAGGTATAAGCGGTCTATGGCCCTACCACTCTGAATGTGCCCCGTCTTGTCTGAAGGTATGAGCAGACTACAAATCTTTAAATAAATCATCRATTATTCGGAAATGTGAATGAGGGGTTATCAATGGCTCATTGTACACCTTCACATCAACGGACCAGTGGTTCTGGTGACTTGGCCTTGAGACCAGGGCTCTGGGCATTTGTGGCAGGAAAAGACCAAACAAGCAAACAGGCACCACTCTGCTCTTTCCTTGGAAGTGACTCCACTGCTGCCTGAGTCACAGCTGCCCTTGTGACATCATGGGCTGCCCTCTGCTTTCTGTTCATGCCAGCGCCAGAGCAGCACAGACCTGAGGGGATTTGAACCATCTACACCCAATCCATGCGTGAACAATGGTGAGCAAGTGAGGGCAGACACATCATGCCTGACCATTCTATAGATCTCAGGACGAGGGGACCCTCTGATGCCTCAGGGTCTGGGAAGGAAGGAGCTGTGCGGTGGCACTTGCTGTTAATCCCAGCACTTGGGAGGCAGAGGCAGGCGGATCTCTGAATTTGAGACCAGCCTGGTCTACAGAAAGAGATCCAGAACAGCCAGGGCTACACAGAGAAACCCTGGCTCACAAAATGTAGGGGGGTGGGGGAAGAGAGAGTTTGGGGAGCTCTGGAAGTCAGGGATGTGTGGGTACAGAACAGTGAGGGGAGATGGCAGTCCCATCCCTGACTTCCCCAATTGCCGAGCACAGGAAGAGGAACAGCAGAAGCCTGAAGACCTTAATGCACCTACTGACGATGCCCCTCAGGAGAAGCAGCAGCGAGCTGATCTGTCCTCAGAAACAGAGATGGCAGAGGTAGGAGGAGATCGGGCCTCGGTGTCTCCTCCGGCCCTTGTCCTTTGCAGGTCCAGAGCTCAGAGCCCAGCAAATGGTCATTCATCGCCGCCCTCGCCTGTTTCCTTTTCAGGCTAAAACTCTGGTTCAGAAACGGAAAGCAGACAATGTTAGTGTGAAGTTGGGAGAACCATGGCTCAGACCAAGGGACTGGGGCTGACGCAGGGAACGCGTTTATGGAATAGAATAGCTAAGATGGTGGGAAGTTGGCTTAGTGTGTGTATGTTTATGCTTCTGCACGTATGTCTGCTTGTCAGTTAAGATGAGAACTGTGAAAGTCATCAGGGTTGATGGTGCACACCAATTGCCCCAGCATGTGGGAGGCTGAGACACTTAGGAAAGAGGTTGAGGCCAGGAAAGATTCCATAGACTCAACACATACATACATGCATACATACATACATACATACATACACACAAATACACACATATTTACACACTCAACACACATACATACACAAACTTACACATATATACACACACTCATACACACAAAGACAAACACTCATACACACGCAAACTCATACACATACACACAAACACATCACATATACACATTCACACACATAAACACACATTCACACATAAAAAATCACACTCACACATATACACACATACATACACACACATACATACACATACATTCACACACATACACACACTAATACACACATGATGGGGGCAGCGTGGGAAGAGGAGAGGGAACGGGGAGGAGAAGATTGGGCTGTATGAGTTGAAAGAARCTTAACATGAGGGTTCAACAAGAGGGAGGAGAAGGTCAAGGACTGGGGAGAGTCAAGAGGGACAAACAATGGGGCACCAATTACCCAGAAGGTTCTAATGGGAAGGGACCTGGTCCTGGTTAGGTGGGCAGGCTCAGCCTGGCATAAACGTCATGTGTGGGCTCACAGGTTTTGCTAACCTCGTCTATGGGGAAGCTACAATGCCAGGGCTTGAGACTCAAGAAACATGGTGAGCTGCTGGTGGCCTGAAGCCAGAGGGTGAGGGACAGAGGCAGGACACCAACCCGATCTTCTAGTCCCAGCCAGTGTCCTGACCAAGGCTATGCATTTCAGGGGAAAAGGGAGGGGCGGTGATGGACAAGGAATCCGGGCCCTTCTCAGCATCTCCTTGTGCTGAGGTGGGTGAGGAAACTCACTGAGCATTTCCTCTTTTTCTTTGCAAGTCCAAAGAAAACCAGGAGGTTTCTGAGATGGCCCAAGTTATAAAGATCCAAGCTTGGTGGCGCGGTACACTGGTACGTCGGTCGCTGTTGCACGCAGCCCTCAGTGCCTGGATCATTCAATGCTGGTGGCGGCTGATTCTGCCAAAGATTATGGAGAAGAGGCGGCAGTCCATGCTGGATAACTTCCAACAGGAGCAGTGGGCAGTCGTCAGGCTGCAGTCCTGGATCCGCATGTGGCGCATCCGCAGGCGTTACTGCCGGCTGCTTAAGGCGGTCCGGACCATCCAGTCTCACTGGAGGTGTCATGCTTGCTCTTCAAGGGGTGTCATCAAGGGCCAATACCGAATTTCGGCCAGCCAGATGCATCTTGAGCTGGAGGTCTTGCTGGGTTCGGGGCCTTGTATTGTGACCGAATGTATTCCCCTCCCAATAAAGCAGTGAGGTGGTGGTCTTATGTGGAGTTTCTGTCTACCAAATTCCAGGAGGGCATGATGGGAAAGTCTTGAC
This sequence comes from Apodemus speciosus, assembly GCA_002335545.1. Taxonomy (NCBI): domain Eukaryota; kingdom Metazoa; phylum Chordata; class Mammalia; order Rodentia; family Muridae; genus Apodemus; species Apodemus speciosus. Next base: position 81,273 of record BDUI01005828.1, read on the forward strand.
ATTTTGTACACTGGCTCACTAGGGGAAGTGGCAACCCTGGGTTCTTGTCTCCTTGCTGGCCTGCCCTTTTCATCCTCAGTTTCTTCTTGTTCTTCTCCTCTTTTTCTTCCTCCTCCTCTTCCTCTTCCTGTTCTTTTCTCCTCCTTCTTCTCCTCCTCCTTCAACTTCTTTAAGTTTTGAGATAGGGGTTCTCTATGTAGCTCTGGCTGTTCTGGAACTCTGTAGACCAGGCTAGCCTCAAACTCAGAGATGTATCAGCCTCTGCCTCCCCAGTGCTGGGATTAAAGTCATGTGTCATCGCTCCCATCCACACCAGATTTTTATTCCCATTTTTCTCTTGAGCCCCACCCTCCCCAAGGAGACTAGGTTCACCTTTCTCCACATCTGGCCAGAGTAGGAGGCTCTACAGCTGTGAGTAGCCAGACCTCGGGTGACAGACCCAGGAGCTGAGGGAGTTTTAGCTTTGTTTTCCTCTGCGAGTGGTGATTTGGACACTGCTAGGTGGGCCTTTCTGAACATTTCTTCCTGTACATGTTGTTCACAGGGTGGGGTTAGGGTTAGGGGATGGCAAAGGTCAATAGGTAGTCCAAGCTAGGCAGCCCCTCTTCCTGTCTGGATCTTGCCATCCCAAAGATTCTTACAGAAAGGGAGGGTCTCTGAGATCTGAGTCTTTCCCTGCAAGACTGCCCTGTCCCGTGTCTGTTCAGAGCCTTGGTGTCTTATGCCCACTCTGAAGGACTTCTCTGTTCTTGCCTTCTTGTGTCTTACATTTAATGTCGCAGGGATGGATGCCCTGAGAGCCTGGGTCAGATCCTTGTCTCTGCTTCTCCCTGACACTTGGCCATGTCACTTTTCTCTGAGCCTCAGCTGCCTGAGCTGGGTCTTGTGATCGCCACATTTCAGGGCCATGTTTTTGTCTCTTCTAAGTATCCCACTGTACACCTTAAACATACACATTGTTAATTATATCTCAATAGAAAGCTACAAAGTAATCAGCATCAGCAACAAAGACACAGACTTTACATATTGGTGGTTGTTAAAAAAAAGTGTCTGACTTTGACCAGTTGTAGCAAATCCAAAGCGACTGACCAGTCAGGGCTGTGGTATATGCCTGTGATCTCAGCACTGAAGATGGAAAGGCAGGAGGATTGCTGCGAGTTCGAGGCCAGCCCAGTCTACATGGCAATTTCTGGGGCTACAGAGCTTTTGCTCTGTAGCATAACTCTGTGTCAAAGCAAAAATAAAAGAATCCTTCTCAGTGGACAGACTGGAGACGTATTTGGACCAGCAAGCACAGGCACAGCTGAGCTGGCTTCTGGATTTTTTGATTTTCAAGACAGGGTGTTTCTGTGTGGTCCTGGTTGTCCCAAATCTTGATTTAGAGACGAGGCTGGCCTCTAATGCCTGCCTCTGCCACTCAAGTGCTAGGATTAAAAGCATGTGCCACCACATCTGGTGCTGCTTTCTTCTGTATCTACACTGAAATTGCATAAGACCTTCAGCCCC
>BDUI01005829.1:46319-60945 GCA_002335545.1 Apodemus speciosus
TTTGCCTACATGTATGTATCTCTGCACCAAGTGTGTGCCTGGTGCCCATGAAGCCCAGAAGAGGGCACTGAATCCCCTGGAACTGGAGTTACAGGCAGTTATGAGTCACCAAGTGGGTGCTGGGAATCAGACTTAGATCCTCCAAAAGAGCAGTGAATGCTCTTAACCTCTGAACCAACTCTCCAGTCCAGCGCTGAGAACTTCCTGAGAACAGGGTCTTGTCATATTTTGCTACGCCCCAACACTAATTCTTCTTTTTTCCCCCCAGAACAGTGTTTTCTTTTAAAGATGTATTTATTTTATTTATATGAGTACACTGTAGCGGTTGAACTTCATTTAATTATTAAGGAAACAAATCAAAACTGATCAACTCAGATTTTGAGACACACTAGAAGAGGGAATCAGATCCCATTACAGATGGTTGTGAGCCACCATGTGGTTTCTAGGAATAGGACTCAGGACCTTTGAAAGAATAGTCAGTTCTCTTAATCTCTGAGCCATCTCTCCAGTCCTGAWTCTTCTTTTCCTTTTATATTTTCATTAAAGTCCTTCACATAGAAAATAACATTTATATATGAAAAATGCCTTTGTAGATGTTATAGATGCAAGTGGTAGGAAACCAAATTCAGGTCAGTAGAAATGCTTGGTGCAGCAGGCGTGGTGGCTTACACCGGTAACCCTCGCACTTGGAAGGCTAAGGCAGGAGGATCCCCAAGAGTTTAATGGCCAGGTTGGGCTACATGGTGAGATCCAGGCCAGCATGGGCTACAGGGTGAGAACAGAATAATGAATAAAAGTAGTTCATAGCCGGGCGGTGGTGGCACACGCCTGTAATCCCAGCACTTGGGAGGCAGAGGCAAGCAGATTTCTGAGTTCGAGGCCAGCCTGGTCTACAGAGTGAGTTCCAGGACAGCCAGGGCTACATAGAGAAACCCTGTCTTGGAAAAAAAAAGTAGTTCATAGATATATAAAGTCCACAAGTATCTGACCTAAAGACATCAGGACACATGACATAGCCAAAACTCCGTGTTCTGCTGCCTTCTCTCTCAGATGTAATGGGGGTGACAAGATAGCCAAATCAATGTCTCAAATCTTTTAAGCATCAGATATTTCAAAAGAAAATTCCCTGGCAAATATCTCTCTCTCTGACCTGTGTGTCCATCCCTGAATCGATCAGTGGGCCAGAGAATATGATGGACTAATTTGCTTAGGACTAGATCATATGTCCCAGTCCCAGGGCCAAGTCCAGTCAGCTTCACCAGAACCATGAAGGGCTAGGGCTGGGGACAGGATGGCYCCTCACAAATCTTGTCATGGTTATCTAAGGCTTAATGAATGAAGCTAAAATAATCTGTCTACCACACCCAATCATGTTTCCATGCACTATGGCAGCTAGCTCTTAAAGAAACCAGACCAGACAGATGTCCCCTAAAGAGATGGTTCATAGCATTGTTTTACACAAYTGYGCTAGCTTTGTGCAGTGGCAATATTGTAGCCAATGAGGTTTATCCAAGGCGCAATTATTGCTAATTGAAAACTTTTCCCAATACACAATTGTGCTATGCTGGGRTTTCCTGCTAAGCATCCAAGGTGGATCTTCTGCACTTGTGGCCCCATATACAAATGGGCAAGGTCTGTTGGCTTCCTACACCAGTGATGATGCTCGCATTCACATTACCATAAGCAAATGTTCACTCACTTTAGATCTGAGTGCCGAATGGTGGAGAGATCCACAGGAAAGGCACTCAGCAACCAACCCCAGGAGACTGTATTGTGTTGTGTGCTGGCTAGTCATGTGCCAACTTGACAGGAGCTAGAGAGAGAACTTCAATTGAGAGAATGCCTCAATAAGATCTGGCTGTAAGGCATTTTTTAATTACTGATGGTTGGGGAGGGCCCTGCCCATTGTGGGTAGTGCCACACCTGGGCTGGTGGTTCTGGGTTTTATAAGAGAGCCAGGAGGAGCAAGCCAGTAAGCAGCACTCCTCCATGGCCTCTGCATCAGCTTCTGCCTCCGGGTTCCTGCCCTGCTTGAGTTTCTGTCCTGACTTCCTTTGATGATGAACAGTAATATGGAAGTGTAAACCAAATAAACCCTCTCCTCCCCACGTTGCTTTGGTCATGGTGTCTCATTACAGCAAGAGAAACCCTAAGTCATGATGGCTTCAGTAACCTGTCATTCTGGGGAGCTGGATGGGTTGGGAAGGCCTCCTCAGGCCTGCAAGATACTTTCTGACTAGCCTCAAAACTGGGACACTCCTGAAAGGGAGTGTTAGAGAGATGGGACCTGGGGATAAGAGGCAAACAGGCAGTGCCAGGCAAACTGGGGCACCTATCTAGGTTTGTAGCCCAGTGAAACCAGGTTTACCTGAATGCACTCAGTATAAAGTTCATTCATACAGAACGCTTCTGGGTACGTTCACCTCATGGCTTCACAAAATGACCCCTTTGGAGTTTAGAATTAACTTTTTGGTTTGATTTTGAGACAGGATCTCATGTAGCTCAGGCTGGCCTCCAGCTCACTATGTAGCCAAGGATGGTCCTGAACTCACTATTCTTCCCTCACCTCCCAAGTACTGAAATGGCAGTGTGCACCACCACACTGGATTTATAGTGCTGGGAATCAGACCATGTTTTTCATGTGTTAYGCAAGTGTTCTACCATCTGAACATCTCCAGCCCTCCACGGCAATATTTTAATGAGAAGATCCTTGTAAGAAACATGTGTATTCCCTCAATCGCAGGAATAATTGTTTTTCTTTACCTTGTAGACACTGAGTGGTGTCTCTGAGCCAGGTTCCTATGGCTTGGCTAATGGAAAATTTAAATTTTCGTGTTTCCCTCCATGACTCTTACATGCCCTAGCATGCACTCTTAGCTTCAAGCATGACTCTGTTTTGAATCCCCCTACCCTTGACTCTTTTGTGAAACTTTTGGGTTGTATGAACCTATAGGTTAAGTTTTAATTTTTAAAATTACTTTTATTTACTGGAAGYAAACACATATGTGGCACGGCATCCCAGCAGATTGTTAGAGGACAAATTGTGGGGGTTGGTGGGTTCCTAGAATCAAACTCAGGTAGTCAGGCTGGGCAGAAAGCACCTTTATCCACTAGGCCATCTGTGCCACCTAGCCTTGGGTTTTCTTGTTCACCACTTTGAATCCCTTCGTTAAAAAGCAACTCTAGCCACACTGCCCACAAAGGTGGAGTAGCCATCTCAATGGATTCTTTATTTTATGAGAAGATATCAATCCTGAAGATTGGATCTAAAAACTAATTCAAGTCATCAGTGAGGAAAAGAAATTATGCTGTACTTAAGCATTGGATATTTGACAGAGAAGTTTTATTAGTGTTGGTTAGGGATAATAGTTGTATTACGGTTATGTCTTTTAAAGGTATTATGTATACCAGGTGGGTGCCTATGGCAACCAACAGACATTGGATTCCCTGGAACTGGAGTTAAGGATGTTTGTGAACCATAATATGTAACCAAGTCTGGGGTCTCTAGMAACAACTGATGCTCTAACTTCTGAGGCATCTCTCTGGCCGTTTTTTGTTGCTGCTGTTGTTGTGATGTTCGCTTTGTCTTGTTTCGAGGATGTTATCTTTTAGAGCTAAATGCTGGCTGAAAATGTAGCTCAGCGGTAGAGCATTTGTGTGGCACGTGTGACCTAGCACTGGAGGGAAGATTGCAATATAGCCTAAATATTTGCAGCTCCATCTGTCCTGGCTGGGTAGGACATCAGAGAGATGGCAAGAGAATTCTCACCTTGGTACTTACCCTCCTCTTCTTTGGGAATGAAGCCAATAATCAGCTATTGTGGAGGCGAGCCCATGCTGGTTATTGAGCCTAGAGCTTTGCACATGCTAGACCTGTCATTGAACTATACAGTCCCTCCTAAGCGCGTCAGCAGACTGATGCAGGTAGTTCAGATCGCACTTAGACAGCGTTGGTGGTACTTTCCAGACTGAACGATTTTCTTAGGCTCCCATCTGTCTCTGGTTCCTATTTGATTTCTGCTGCCCGAGACAGGACAGTGTGCACAAGTGTGTTTGACAGGCCAAGTACTCCCTATCCAGAGAAATTCACTGACACTTATGTAGTGGATTGGCCTAATGCTACTTGTATTCTAATGCTAACTTGGGACTCCTAAGACACTGAGTGACCCTGTCCCAAGTTAATTGTGATTGGTAAGTAAAGATGCCAGCAGATAATATCTGTGCAGAAGAGACATAGATGGGATTGAGGTTTCAGTCAACTTCAGGACAGAGGACCACAAGGAGAGGAAGGAGGAGGAAGCAGTTGCCATGGGATAAAGGTCGAGTCAGTGGCCCTAAGGACTGCCCAGTTGGAACTAAGAGCAGCAGATGAAACAGTAAATAGTAAGTATAACTTGGGGTTATCTATAGGAATATAGATTCTAACAGCATGGAGGGTAGGCAGCTGCCCAGCTGTTGTACTCCATAAGGCATATTAAAAATATGAAAGCTGTGTGTGTGTTTATCCAGGAACTCAATAACCAAAGGTGGGGTAGAAAACCCCAGGCCAGGATTTTTAATATTTACTACTACAACTTACCTCAAATGGGTACTCTGAATAAAAAATTTCTATTGGTTTAGAATTTCTTAAAAAGGGGTGTGTGTGTGTGTGTGTGTGTGTGTGTGTGTGTGTGTGTGTGTGTGTGTATTTGTATGCAGGTAGGTGTGCACATGTAAGACACAATCACTGGCTTGGAATTCATCAGGTAAGCTAGGCTGGCCAGCTAGTAAGCCTCAGGACGCATCTGCCTGCCTCACCAGCACTGGGGTGTCATGAGCCCATCATGACATTTCTGTGGGTTCTTGCGGTTGCAAAGCAAGCACTTTAACAACTAACCTATAACTCATATTTATATATGTACATGTGCATACTGCTGTGTGTAGATACATCCACGGGGGCAGGGGGCACACAGGTCAATGTCAGGTTACTTCCTACTTTCTGTTTTTACAATTTTATATTTTCGGTATGTGCCATCGCACATGTGTGGAAATCGGAGGCCTTGCAGGAGTCAGTTGCCTCTTCCCGCCACATGGGTCCCAGGGACCAAACTCTGGTGGTCAGGCTTGACAGCAAATGCTTTGATCTGCTCAGCCGCCTTGCCTCAGTTCCACGCATGATTTTTAGAGACTGGACCAGCTGACTAGGGTCAGACCAGCTGGCTGTCAAGCCCCGGGGACCCTCCTCCTGTCTCTAGCTCCCCAGTACTGGGATTCTAGGTGCATGGTGCCATGTCTGGCTTGTCCCACAAGTCCTCAGGCTTAGGCAGCACTTTAGCAAATACACCCTCTCCGAGCCTACGATGACTTAAATGAACAACCTTATAGAACATGGACTTAAAATGTCAATAGAGTTGAAATGTGTGACCACAATCAGGGCTTTGTGCCTGCAAGCAAAACAAAGAGACACACAACAGAGGATCTGGACACCTGTCTTTTTATGTCATCTACGTATACCAGGTATATGTTCTTGAGTAGGCTAATTAATTTCAGCCTGTTTCTACATCTGAGAATAGGAATGCCAGCTGTCTAACCTGTAGTCATTGGGCTAGCATGAGATTTAAGGCAGCACATAAAGCGCTCTATGTCTGCACACTGTATACTCCAGGCTTAGCCCAGAGGGTTCACAGCCATGCCCCAGTGCCCTGGCATGTGCTTGCCAGCTGCAGACTGCAGCACTAACCCAGATAACCTTGTCATGAGAGGAGCCCCGGAACACTCATGATCATCCGCAGGGTACATTCCTGATCTGCACCCGTCAGCATTCTCCCCACAGACAACACCCGGCTTATTGCAGACTTCTGAGCTAGCAAGCCAGGAAGAGGAAGCCGAGGTTTCTCTCTTCCTTTTGTTCTGTTTTCATGAATGGGGCTTGACAAAACCAGGATTCCATGGCCGTACCAATCCTGATTAGCAGGCTATAAGAAGCAGTCACATTGCCTGAAACTGGACCAGGAATCTGGGATAATTATCAGTGTCCTTCTTGCCCCTACTCTGGAATAACAGCATGGATTGCTAAACCATTGACAATACGCCCATCTGATGAAACTGGGTCCAGTGGGGCCCGAGAGAACGTGAACCCAGGGATGCACACCCAGGACTGCTTTGGCAGCCAGCCAGACCCTCACCTCAGCGGCTCAGGCTTTTTCTTTGAAAGGGGCACACACAAAGGCCTGCCGTGCTGGCAGGTTTCCTCAGGCACACACTAAACTCACCATGCCAAGGACGCTCTGACGCCAGTACCAGCTCAAAGTCATTTAACTTTATGTTTTGGTTTGTAGACAGGGTCTCCCTGAGTAGATCAGGCTGGCCTCAAACTCGGACCTTCTTGTCTCTGCCTAAGTGCTGGGATGGAAGGCGTAGGCCACCACACTTTGCTTTCTTCTGTTTTGGGTTTTCTGAGACAGGGTTTCTCTGTGTAGCTCTGGCTGTCCTGGAATTCACTCTGTAGACCAGGCTGGCCTCGAACTCAAAGATTCTCCTGCCTTTGCCTCCAGAGTGCTGGGATTAAAGGTGTGCGCCACCACCTAGCTTCTTAAGTGAATACACTGCCCCTTTACAATTTGGATCATCTATTTCCCAAAACTGTTTTTAAAACAAAAAAGAATCACACAAATACCTATATGGTACATTTATTTATGATGCACCCTTAGAGATAAAGACAGGGTTGCCCGAAAGAAGATAAAAATCCAGGCAAACAAAAAGTTGTCTATACTTATTTAATACTATGAACACAGATATTCAAGAGAAAGTCAGTTAAGAAACAATGGTATTTAACTTTAAATATGATTCTGATTTTAAAAACAGTGGTGGCTCAAAGCATTAAGACAGAGAACACACACATAAAAAATAGTATTTATCTCTCACACCAACCTTAAAACACCTATGTAGTGATAGAATATTAAGATTGTGCAAACAGGAAAAAAGTACCTATAGTGTTTAAACCAACAGATGGTTTCCATAGAACAAAAAATAAAAATATCAAACAATGCTGCAGACTCAAAGGCAAAGGTGGCCCAGTGTCAGGTGAGAGGGGTAGCTGGGGACACCCGTGTGAGGCTGTCTTGCTGGGGACAGGCTAACCCAGCAGTCACTGGTAGGGAGGATAAAGGGCTATGTCCCTCACGGAAACCAGGTTCGTGGAAGCTCTGGTAAAGCTCCCGGGACTGTAGCTGAGGTAGTGCTCTGTGAAGAGGGTTCTCCTGGAGAGCACCGTGAGCATCTGGGTGAGGCGGGACCTGATGCCAGTGAAGTGGACCTGCCGCTCTTGACTCAGGTTTCTGAACGAGTCCCTCAGGCACAGATCCAGATGCGGGGTGCCCAGACCCAGGTACTTGGGGTATCCGGGAGTGAGGTCAGCAGCCGTCGGGGAAACATAGGAGCTGACGGAGCTTGCCAGTGACCCCTGGGAAGACACAGAAGAGGATGACCTCACACTGGAAGACCTCGACACCGACATCTTGGATGCCGGTGACCCTTCTTTAGACTGGGCACCCTCAGGAAGGGAGCTCTCGTCAGCTTCAGTCTGCGTGGTAGTGGACTTGGACCACACTGTGGCCTGGGAGCTCGCGGTCCTGGTGACAACTGTGGTTTGGGTCCCAGCACACATCATGCTGGAACTAGTCTGTGTTCCCGCCTCACTCAGGCTTACTGCAGCCATCTCTTCTCCTGGCTCTGTTTGGGTAGCAGCATCAACCGCCTTGCTATCCTCTAGCTGGTCCTTGTGGCTGTGGAAATAGTCTTCATCACTATCACTGATGGTGGAAGCCTCAGAGTCATGGCGCTTGGTTTTGGCTCTGTCTTCTGGCGGCACCTCTGGGCCCACGTTGGTCTTCTTGGGAGTACTTGAGAGTCTGGCCAGCCTGATGCGCAGCAGATTGCCCAGCGTGGGCTCCTTCGACTGTGGCCTTCGGTCAGCCAGGTGGTCAAACTTGCCATTGATCTGGAAGTTGGACAGGAGTTTGGGGCTGATGGGCTCTGACTGGGCATACAGGATCCGGAACTCCAGATCAAAGTGTTCAACCACTTGGCCAGACAGAATTACCAAGTTACTGCTGTTTAATTTGCCGTCAGTCCAAGTAAAACTGAAGGATTAAAAACATACAAACTGGTAAAGAGAAGGGACCTCAGTTTCCTTGCTCTCAGTAGCTGCCATGTAAGAGTGACAGCTTGGTGCTAACATGAAATAACAAATACTTCAAAAACCAACACACACAGAAACCCAATCCTCAGGCTCAGCCTTAAACCCCAGCATGCAGGTATAAAATATTTAGGCCAGCAGCCTCATTTTAAGGCTTAGAGGCCAGCTGGAGATGCCCGGTGGGAAGCTAGTGGAGCTCTTCCAGTTTCTCTAGTGGGATGCTTACTCCACCAATGATGCCAGTGCCCAGCACATTTTATGGCTGACTCATAAGCCTGGTCTCCTCGCCAATCCAGCATCCCTTCCTCTTCCTCTGGAAACAGAACCCACACCTGTCTCTACCCGCAAAAGCTTTCATGCACACACCCTCTCTAGTCTCAATGGGGTGGCCATGTGGTCCATGTCTGATCCTTGGGATTCATCAATGTGTACATGTGGCCCTCCCAGGGTCAGGTGTCCTCAGAGATGTGTTCCCGCTTCAGGAGTCTCTCTCCATTTGGGAAACAGCTGCTAAAGGCTGGGTAAGCAAACGAGGGTCTTTGCCTTCAAAGGAAGAGGCTAGGAGAATAAAGAGCAGGGCAGAGTGGGAGACAGTGTTCTAATAAACCCCCCAGCACCCCAGCCCAGGGAACTACAGTCAGATGCTCCTTCCCACCCTAGCACTCTCTGGGACCTGCGGCCTCCCTCTCCGCTGAGTGAGCCTCCTGACACTGAGCGTTGGACCAGAAGCAGGCAGTTTTAATGGGAGACCCTGAAACTCATTTTAAACTATTTCTTGCAACTAAGAACCATGACTTCGGTGGTGAGTGGCACATGCCTTTAATCCCAGCATCTGGGAGGCAGAGGCAGGTAGATCTCTGAATTTGAGGCCAACCTGGTCTACAGATCTGAGTTCCAGGGCTCTGTCTACAGAAAACAACAAACAGGAACTATGACTAATAACATGCTTCGCCGGGGACTACTTGGGAGCCTGAGAATTCTCGGACTACCCACAAAGGGGAAACAGAAACAAAGGGCCTACCTGACCCCAGGCTGCAGTGCGCCTCAACACATCGGAATATCACTGTCAGTACTTCGTAGAGGGCAGTTTTTATACTTATACATTTTTTTTGGGGGGGGGAGGGGTTCTGAGACAGGGTTTCTCTTATAGCCCTGGCTGTCCTGGAACTCACTTTGTTCACCAGGCTGGCCTCGAACTCAGAAATCTGCCTGCCTCTGCCTCCCAAGTGCTGGGATTACAGGCGTGCGCCACCACCGCCCGGCTATTTACAGATTTTTAAATAACCAAAAACCACTCAGTCAAGTTTCATCAATATAGATAAATACTAAATCCCCTCGGTACTTACAAGTGCCGAATAACAGGAAGCCCCGAGAGCATGTGCTAGTCTGAGCAGTGCTGCTACTGGTTGKGAAGGAAGGAACCTAGCTGCTTAGCACAGTACTGCACCAGTCACAGATCCCATGGCTGGCACAAAACCAAGGGATGTGCTCTACAAAAACAAGTTTTTCTTTGCAAACTCTGTACCTCACGTACCACTGGACAATGTAGTAGAGAGAYAGCCAAGCACACAGCATAACAAGGCATGAGTAAGAGTGCTGTAACTTCCAGGGATTAGCATCACCCACTGTGACCTCAACCCTGCACTCATCTTCCTCTCCACACAAAGATGCGATTGGCAAAGTAGACTTCCAAAGTGGACCTGGAGTATGCCCAGTGCTTTCTAGACTAAAGTACCCATTGCAAGAACTGTAGCCACCTATTAGCAAGTATGAACGAGCAGCCTCGGTCTGCTAGAACACTGGCAGTGTCCTTACCTTACCCTAAGCAGGGTAGGCGGGGTCYAACTCCCCAGGGAGCCAGCCTATAAGGCCAATTACCCTCCAGTTTTCCCCCAAAGACCCAGGCCAGTACTTGAATGCAGGACCCTGACTATGGGGATCTCAAGCTTAGTTTAACTTGTACTTTAATTTTGAGGACCACAGGGAAAAGAAAGTGACACTTGCCCTGTCTACATCCAACAAGGACTTTTATGAACCAATTCACACACACAGGTGTGAACTCCTGGGGGACTGTCTCAGGGCTCTGATTGGCAGGAGCAAGCATAGATTCCTCTAAAGGGTTTGGACTAACTGCTGAGGCACCTATTCCGAACGTACCTGTAAGAGCCTGTTGCCACCCGAATTCCGTCAATCAGTGTGAACTTTTCATGAACCTTCCCAACAACCTTTGTTCCTGACCTGGCATAGTAGATATTGCCTGTAATGGTCCGCACCGTCATCAGCTGTTGGAGAAGGCGTGGGGAAAAAAAAGGTCAATGGCCAACTCAGTGACACTCTCCAGTGGGCTGGGCTTACTGTTCCCAAACATACGCATCTGCAGTGGCTTAGGGTATGGCCACCACTGAGTGACAGCACACATGATACACTAGCCAGATACTGCTCAAGTAATGTAACTTGTGCATCTAGTCCATCGCTTCATAGGAAGAGAAGAGGCCTGCCTTACCTTGTAGCCCAGGCTGGCCTTGGAGTTGCACTTCGCTAGCCCAGCCTCCCATGTGCTAGGCTTACAAGCGGCACTGCTACATATGGCTTGTATTTAGAGACCCTTAAGCTCATGTGTGAATATAGTATATAGGAATATAAAGGAATATTTGCTTTTTGGAGGAAACGAATAGAATCTAAGAAATGATTTTGAAATAAAACATGGGAGATAAAATAATCACAGAAAGTATGTTAGTAATGAATAACATTTGGCAAGGGCTGAAAACCCGAGCAGGCACTGCTCCTGTTTCTCTGTCCACTGTATCAATTAGGATTGACAGCCAGCTCCACCCCACCCTGGAAGGGGTTTGAAGCGTAATCAGAGGGCAGGCCTCCCAACACACCATGTGGGAATTAATCAGCCAGKTCACATCTCCCACAGATACACAGTAACCAAAAGGGTGCGCTGTATACACTTAGATRCACAATTATTCCCATGATGACACACACAAACGCATACATAATGACTTCTTTTTAAACCCTTTAAAAATAATTTTAAAAAGATTAAATTGTGAGTATCTGCGTGCGGGTATGTGCACATGAGTGTGTTAGACACCCTGGAGCTAAAATTATACATGTTTGTGAGCTGCTGAATACATGTTAGGAACCTTAGGAACTAAACTCGGATCTCCATCTCTATAACCCCTTATAAATCTTAATTTCAAGGTAAAGATTGTCTTTAAGGAAAAAAAAGAAAGGAAGGAAGCAAGGAAGGCAGGCAGGCAGGCAGGCAGGCAGGCAGGCGGGAGTATTTCACAGATGAGCAAATGGAACTGGCAGGATAGAGGAGGTAATGACTCCCTAACAAGTCAACACCGGATAGCCATAGAACACTGCCTGTGGGTTAGGGATGGCTCTGTGTCCTTCCTGTTAACACAAATCTGAACTTATGGAAGCCTGTAACTGCGGACACAGCACTCTGCACACCTGCCTGTGCATATGCAGCCAAATTCTTGCAGCCAGGGTAACTCAATATCCTGAAGCAGTCGGGGCAGGGCAGGGATGCCTCTGTGAAGGGCTCAGACCCACAGCACAAGCAAGCCTGGGAGGAGCCAGTGGCTACGGAGGAGGGAGATTACAGTGGTAAAGACAAACCGTCTCCAGACTTCCTGCAGAGGCCCTGGACCACCATGAAGGCAGCAGCCAACAAAGTCAGCAGTCTCTGCCTTGTCGACGAAGCAGAGGGAAGCGCTTTGCAGARCTAGTACAGTTCTGTCGGGGTTTTTCTGCTGCTGAGACTCAGCCTAATTACCCAAGAGCATCTTGAAATTATACCCTGACACCGTGCACGCTTCCACAGAGCAGCGGTGGCCTAGGTACCTGGCTCGATGCAGTGCTCTCTCCATGCCCAGGTGGCATTTTCCTTGAGTCCTCCTAGACTCGCTGACTGCTAGAGCACAAGGCTGTTTCAATTCAGTCTGGAAGGTCCAATCCTACCACTATCATGAATTTGCTTTGTGGCACAAAAGACAAGGTGGTAAATCATCTAATTCAGCCCAATCCTTGGTTTGCTCATTAGAAAAAAGCAGCCAGCAAACACTCTGAAGAGAGGCCAGTGAGACGGAATTCCGTAAAGCACGCTGCCTGTTTACAAGGCACCTCGGAGGCCTGGAGTGGTAAGAAGCCTGGCTCCTGCTCACCGTGCCCTTCCTCATGCCAAGGGCCTGGCAGCATGAGGTAAGGCAGGGACCGGCTTCGTGAGTTGCTCCATTCTTTAAACATGAATTCTGTAACAAATGTCTCTCTTACCTCATTCCCAAAGAGACTAAGCCAACTCTGGTCTTACACCAAGATACCTGAATTATTTTCATGCCTAGAGAAAGACATAAAGTCGGGTTCTGTCCCGAGAAGGAAGTGGCAGTTGGTTATATGACTGCTCACAGGAGATAGCGACAGAGAGGTGGACAGACCGAGTCAAGCAGGGCGTGTTGTAGCTGTGGACTCCTGGGCTTTCATCTCACCATTTCCTGATCCAAAGTATCAGGAACACTATGACAGGGCCACCATGAGAGTTAGTGATATCACATTTGTCAGGGCAGTGGGCAGTACCAGGGACAGAACAGAGCTCCAAAAGAGCCACTGTAGCAAAAAGTGGAGGCCCCTGGAGCCATGGCGGCATTAGCCACCAAGTGTTGGCTTGGCTACAGGCAGGCCTGTACGCACTGTTGAGAAGCCTGGCAGCCATTTTGCCTTTTCTTATGGATGGCTTAGTGGAGATGTCAATCATATACCACATAATTCACCTGCTTAAAGTACAAATCTGCACTATTTAAGGATTTACAGAACCATTTGCACAACTGTAGAACTTCCTCATCACCTCAAAGACAAATAAGCAAACAAACAAAGAACCCAAACCTTTAGAGACAAACCTACCCATCCCCCTAACACACGCCCGCAGACCCGATGCTAATCCACCTTCTCTCTACAGATGGCCCTGCTCTGGCTTCCACATACACAGGACCAGACTGCATAAGATCATTTGTATACGGCTTCCTGCGCTTATCACAGCGCTTTCAGGGTCACCATGTGGGAGCCTGTGTCAGGACTATAGTCCCTTTGAAGAGTGAATAACAGTCTATTGTTCTGAACAGACGATGAATTGTCTATCCACTTAGTAGCTGATGAAACATCCACCATCTACAAACAGGCACGGGCTTTCATTCCTCTGGGTAGTTACCTAGGATACAACTGCAAGGTCCTAGGCGGTGGTCATTTGTGAGACTTCAGTTTCCTCACTTGTTAGCAGGGAGCCCGTCGCCAGCAGCCCCAGCCGCAGCCCCAGCCCCAGCCGCAGCCGCAGCCCCAGCCCCAGCCACAGCTGCAGCCGCAGCACACTGTAGATCATGGGTACTCTGCCGTGTTGCCCACAGTGGGGAGATAGAAATGGTGTCCCACAAACCTTTTCCTGCTCAGGGTGAACTTTCAGATCCATGCACATGTCTAAAAAGTGGGAGAGCAGAGCCCGGTCCAGAAGGATGTACACAGCCACCCCGCGCTTCCTACAGATCTCCTGCAGGTCTCGGAAGATGTCGATGTCGGAGAAAACGTCCATTACCACAGCAATCACCTATGAGATAAGGCGGAAGGAAAAGTAAGGAACTCTAAATCCCATCTTCAAAGACACGCTCTTCTTCAGCAGCATGCCCCCGCCATTAGCTCTTTTCCACTTCCAAAGACACCTGGACACCCATGTCTGACAAGTCCTGGCCTGGYCCCGCTAACTCACCCTCGCCACTGTCTTCCAGCCAACCTATTCCGCATTGGCAAGCTTCTCATTCAACTTCCGAGCCACCGCTAAACCCTTCCTTCCGGGGTCAGTTAGGACCAGCAAGCTGTCTGGGTTCTTGGACCAACACACTGGAACCTCAGTCACATTGCTTTCCCAGTGTGGCTTCAGTCTGTAAAGTTGATAAATAAAATCTTGGGGCTAGCAAGATGGTTCAGGTAGTAAAGGACTCGCTATCAACCAGATGACTTGTATTCAATCCCCTGAACTCACATGGTGGAAGGAAAAAAACCAGCTCCTGCAAGCTGTCCCTCTGACCTCCACATGTATGTCACAGCACAAGTGCACCACACACRAATGAATACACTTAAGRAGACCTTCTCAGATTCTCTCTGAAACCCCCTTTGGCTACTATTATTCAAGTCCACAGTTTTTTGACTATTGTCAGATTCTGGATTATGGTCTCTGAGTATTTTCACTCTGTTTTACAAAGACCCCATCCATTACCAGTTCAGTGCTTGAAATGATCAGATGAGGCTCACCCCATCCTCTGTTCCCAACATCACGTATTCCCTACCAGTCAGGACAAGAACATGGAGATATCACCTCAAGATTATGCCCTTCAGCTCAGCTCTGTTATTTCTTCTCCCCAGCAATGTGTGCCCCTGATACAAACTGATTTT
>BDUI01005830.1:25923-45861 GCA_002335545.1 Apodemus speciosus
GCCCAAAGAAAGACAAACATGTCTCCCAAGGAGCTTCTGTACTGATGTCCATGGTTGCCGTTGTGCACAGGAGCTCAGAAGGAAAAGACAGCACAGGTGCCACCAGATAGTAAACTCTTAGAAAAGATGTGCCGTCCTCCCATTCTGGAAAACAACTTGGTGACCAAAAGGACTGAATAATGACACGGGCGTGTCATGGTGGACTGTGTGCTGTGCTGTGCTCAGAGCAGGGGCTCTGTAGAGTCAGATCACAGATCAGCGGTTGYCTCGGATGGAAGGACATGGGGCAAGAGGAGTGTCCATGCCTCTTTTTGGATATCATCTGTGTCCAGAAATGGCTGTATGATTGCCACTGAACTCAATGCCACTAAAAGAAATGAAGCATTGTGTTCTGCCTGGGTATGTTTGTATGAGAAGAAGTTTCTCTGGATTTGTTAAAACGACAGGGTGGCATAAATGTGGGTTATGTAGGGACTCTGTGCTGTCTTCATGGTGGCTTTTGTAATTTGTAATTCTCAGAATAAAATAAGTTTATGATAATAAAACACTCTTCAGCTCCCAGTGTATTCCCCATGGTTCCCTCTGCCACCCAACCAAACAGCTCGGATTCCACGGRTCGGATGGTCCTGTCTGCACTAGAGGAAGCTGGCAGCTGAGCCTGTCTTCTCTTCCGTTCCTCACGCAAAGCTTCTCGCCCAGCACACTCTGCTTCCTAGTGACAGAAATGTGACCGGATGTCACATGGCAGACGGGTCTCTGAGATGGAATGAACTGCCTCCGGCAATCTCCAAAAGCCAGCAGTCAAATGAGTACATCCCTCTGTTAATTATGCACCAGTGCGAGGTTAACTGAGAGTGGACTGTGCAAAAAATACATCATTTAAAAGCATATTTATTTGCACCCAATTTTCCAATTATGCGTGTGTGTGGAATTACACACCCCGCAGTAGCTAAAAAATTTTTCTCTTGTTAAGAACACAGTGCATTGGCAGAATGGAAGAAAACATAATTTTGCTGTTGTATTTAAGACACACACACACACACACACACACACACACACACACACACACACACACATCAAAATTAAGTACTAATGTTCATTCTTCCAATCTGAAATTTTAATTGAACTGCCCTCTCCAAAAGGGTCAACTGGCACATGAATGTATCAGCAATCAACATTCAATCTCTGCTACGGGAAAAGAGTCCCATCAGGAGTGGAAGACCACAGACTCTGCCTGGTGTCCCATTCCACAGTAGGTGGCTGCCCCCTTATCTCAAGGCAGGGCAATTAAACAGGCCAAGGAAACCTGAGCAGGCTGCAGGAAACACCAAGGTGGGGAATCCAGATGCAACCATCAGGGTTTCAGATCTGATTGTTACTCTTGCTTTCCCCGGCAAAGTTGGATCGATGAGCCAGACTCCAAGATCGAAGAGGACTGTGATGGAATGCCACCCTATGAAGTAATTGGCCTCACAGATCGGCCCAAATGAGTCATGAAACTATTCGTCAATAGCCTGGCTGTGACTATGAGCAGTTCCACGGTAGCTCCAGGGACAGTGATCGGAAAAGCTTACTGTACAATTCCTTYGGCAACACATTAATCATCTTCACCTTGAACTAGGAGCGTCAGGGAAGAAACAAACACCACTGTCACTGTGTAACCAGCTAACAAGGACCTGGCTTCTCCCCAATTCAGATAGATGCAAAGGCTAACTGGCTTGCCAGGGGAAGGGCTCACTTTATCTGTTAGGTAAAGTCATGGTCCCTTTGGCCAACATGTGTTGATGGGTGCAAGAACTCAGACATGTGTTGGAGGATGAGGTCATGGATGTCTTCTGTTCTGCTCATGGTACTTTTTTTTAGTGAGGTGCTGCTCTGAAAGGAGCCCCACCTGAAAAGTTCTAAACCACACAGACTCTGTGTAAAATAGAAGACATGCCCAGGACCTGTGGGAAATGCCGCCAGTCCTTGTGAGACTTGTGGACTTGTGAGATATTAGACAGGTCTCTCTCCCCTCCTCCCTTACTGTGTGTGCATGTGGGTGTGTGCATGTTCATATGTGTGAGGGTAAACATGTGTGCATATGCAGATGATGGAGGCCAGAGAATCACTTCAAGTGACACTGTATAGCTTGTTTATTGAGAAATGGTCTCTCACTGGCTTGGGCTCAATAATTCAGCTAGGATGGCTGCCAGTGGGCCTTAGAGATCCTCTTGCCTCTGTCACGTCTTTTTTTACAAGGATTGTGTATGTGTGTGTGTGTGTGTGTGTGTGACTGTGTGTCTGTGTGTCTGTATGTCTCTCTGTGTACATGTATTTGGATTTCATTGGATTGTTTTATACAGTTGGAGGCTTGGTAGCCCCACAATACCTACCTGCAGAAACTAGAGATCCAGAGAAGTCCAAGAAGATGGAAGCCTCAGAACAAGGAGGGACCACTGCTGCCATCCATCCAAGGCTGAAGACCTGATCCTTGGAGCTCTGCTGATGTGTGTCCACATCCAAAGGCTGATAGACCTGAGGTCAGATGCCTGTGAGGGTACCAACTGCATTTCCACTGCTCAGGAGGAGCAGAGTCTGCATGATGCCAGTGCTGTGCTCCTAGCACGGAATGACCACACAGGCTCATTTATTTGAACAATGGCAAGTGTAGTTTTGGACAGTTGTGGGGCCTAGCTGCACACCCACCCAGTCCCAGGGAGTAGCTAGCCCAACCCTACTTCTGGCTGAAGCTCTCTGCCTTCCATCTCCCACTATCATGAACCTCCCCACACCTCCAACGACTTCTCTAGCCATTAGCCCCAAATAAATTCTTCCTCCCTGAGGTTGCCGTTGTTAGAAAAATGACTAACACAGTAGGCTTCCACCTCCACTGCTATTGCTCTTTGGAAACCAGCATGCTGGGTAATTCTTCCCACACTGAGGGCGAGGGTTCTCATAGTTCACTGAGCTATACACTGACTGTTTCTGGGAGGGTTCTCAAGACACATAAAAGATATTCTGAGCATCTCTCACTCCATTCAAATACACAAGTTTAACCTTCACATCCTCATGAAGAGGTAATAGCCCAGACTTAGAAAGAGCTGGACGTGTTGCCTGCCTGTTGCCAGGGACCAAGGCAATATTGTATAATGGACCCTTGAATTGACAGCTGAGGTCAGCACTCCTTTCTGCGGGGAGGGTCACTTGACCTGTAAATAAATAAGCGTGTGTGTGTGTGTGTGTGTGTGTGTGTGTGTGTGTGTGTGACCACCTAAACCTGAGGTTGACAACGAGGTTCTAGATTTGGAATTGAAGTACACAGGGTGGTCCCCATGTTACAACATATATCACTTGCTGGTATAGCCTGAAAGGTGACATCTAGGGAAAACTCATAGAAATTCATGTCTGATTTGGTTTGGAAGGTTGTTTAGAACTCAGTGGGTAGGGTTGGAGTGGTTGCTCCGTTGGTAAAGTGCTAGCCTGGTAGGCATAAGACTCTGAGTTTGATTTCTCAGAACCCACATTAAGACAAGAAACAAGAGGCTGCTGTGGTCCAGGGCTCTACAGCATCCTCACAAGGCAGGCTCTCAGGATGGTCGTCTGTGCTGTGCAGTCCCAGTTTGTCAGTTCAAGCTCAAATCTCTGGATTCCAGRATGCCCCACGGCTAACCACCTTCTCTGATCTAGACTGTCTTTGGATTAATAGAAGCCAGTGGCAAAACACCTGCTTCCCACTAACCCATGGGTAAACATACAAGGAACAATGTGGGACCTAAGTCATTATCCTAGGGCTTCCATAGTAAATTATTGCCAATTGATCACTTTAAAGACCAGAAATCCATTCTCCTGCTGACCTGGAGGGCAGAGGAGCTAACATAATGATCTCCAAGATCCATCCCCAGGAGGCTCTGGGGGAGGGGGCACATTCCTTCTCTTTTGGTTCAGACATCTCAGAGCACTGTCCTCCTGTGGTCCCTTCTATGAGCCCAGATCCCTCTTTGACTAATAAGGACACCAGTATTGGGTTCATAGCATAGAAGCAAGTAGGGCATGTTTTTAAAGCTCCAATTTTCTTAATTTTTCTTTTCTGTCTGTGTTCCTAGCATTCAATTCTAGAGACTTGTGTATACTGGATAAGCACTCTGCTATGTACGATGTCTCTGGAAGAGCTCCTAACTTTCACCCATGGAGAATTATCTCACAAATAACAAAAATATAATGCTCCAAGTTTGCAAGGAAACTTCTTTCAAGGTGTACTTCAATCACCCATAGAGTCAAGCCAAGACTGACACCTTTCTCACCAGAATAAACTGGCTGAGTCAGGTACTGTGGCTAAGATTTCAATAAATTCTGATTTTTAAACAATGTTTTAATTAGCATTTTATCTCTTCCCTGCTTGTCTTCTAGTCATAGAAGGTAATTATAAAGAAAAAAATAGTTTTTTTTAAATATCTCGCTACAACGGTGAAAGAAATCAGTAATTTTTTAAAATTTTTAAATCAATAATGTTTAAATGCTGACTTTGATAATCTCACTTGTCAATTTGATAAAATCTAGAATCAACTGGGAGCTGGGCTTCTGGACATGCCTGACAGGGGATTATCTTGATTACATTAATTGAAGTGGGAAGACCAGCCCCACTGTGGGTGGCTATGACAGGATTTTTCCCTGTCCAATCACACTAAGATATTAGGGCAGCAGGAGGCCTGTGATTGGACAGGAAAAGGGAGGCAGAGCTAAGAGTTGCTGAGACAGAGCATCTCAGGGAGAGGGAGAAAGCCATGTTGGAGGAGGTTTGTGATTGGACAGGGAAAATCCTGTCACAGGTGGCGTCATTCCCTAGGCTGGAATCCTAGACTTTACAAAACATTGAAATTAAAGTAAGCAGCTGCATGAATCACTCTTACTTTTTAAACTACGGATGTAATGTAACCAACCATCCAAAGCTCCTGCCTCTAGGACTTCCTGTCCTGATACACTGTATCCTTGAACTGAGAGTAAACATAATCCCTTCTGCCTCTGTTGCCTGTGTTCAGGCTTTTGTTACAGTAACAGGAAAGTAAAGCCATTTCCAAGATATTCCAGATCACCTTGGTATTATCCTCAGAGCCAGCTTTTAAATATTTGATCGATCAGAACAACCTTCTATTTGGACTGAGTTTCTCTCCCCAGATTTGTACTTTGCTCATATTCCAAGACTGGACTTCAAGTGCAGCTAATTCTTTGTTTTCAAGGTATTCAAGGCCCCAATCAGCATCACTCTGTCAAGTCTGTCAATAACTCAATCTAAGAACAGAACATTCATAGCCATGAGGCTGTCCAGCTCTGAGACCAGATTTGCTGAAGCAATCCTTTCTCTCAGATGCTTTGGTTGAACTGTAGCCATGGCGAATTCCTAAGGCCATAGGAATCTTTAATCCATAATTTGGCTTTGTGATTTTTTTTATGGTGTTTAAATACCCCTTCCGAAAGCCTGAGTCTACAGTGTATTTGCTGTTGTCATGATGGCTCTTTGAATTTTATTCTGAGCTTGGAGAAGGATGTCTGGCTTACTTTAATTCGTTGATCAGTCCTAGGGTGCTGTAAACACTGACTGAAGTTCATGATGGCATTCTCAGCAGAGCAGGACTTGGCACAGTGGGCTTGGCTTCCACCTTTACAAAGACCCATCCGTGGCACGGCCCACAGAAAACCTCCAGTGGGACATTTGAGCTGCACCATAAGCAGATGCGTCTCATACCTGGTAACAAAGGAGAAGGGTGGAGGTGAGTCCCAGGGAAGCTGATCTCTTTTCCTTCTTATGTGGCCCAACCTTGAAAGAGCGGCAGTGATCAAAGAACCTTCCATAAGAAGACAAGGCATAAGAATGAAGGAGGGAACTCACACAACAATGGCTGAAAACATCTTCATTGACCTTTGGGAAGCAATGTCCAATATGAAATTAAACACCAGGCTGGCTATGGCCGCACGCAACAGTGTTCATATAAAATTTGATATTTTGTGTTAGAAACTAGGTCTTGTGCTGGAGGGATGGCGTGATGGTTAACAGCATGTACTGTTCTTGCAGAGGACCTGAGTTTGGTTCCCAGACTCCAGGGCCGGTGGCTCATAACCATCTGTAGCTCCAGCCCCAGGGAGTCTGAAACCATCCCTCAGGGAATCTGAGGCCATCTGCTGGCCCAGAAGCATCTGCATTCACGTGTGCATATACCCACACAGAGATACATGCATGCCCATGTAATTAAAACAAAATGAAATCTTTAAAAAGGAAAAGCCTACAGGTCTAAGAACAGTTATACAGCATTTCGGAATATTATTCAACACCCAGATGTAACTGTTTTAAAATTTCTTGCAAAGTTAAGAATAAAATGAAACTGTTTTTAACAACATAAAGTCCCCCAAGCTGATTGTCAAGCATTATTTCAAAATGGTGGCAGCTGCTCTCAAGACAAAATAAGTTGTTCGTTATTGATTGCCTTATGATGAAAGCTTACTGGGAGGGGGGGTGAGATCATGGATAAACAGACAACTGGGAATATAAGACGGGAGAATTCAAATAGATCCTGTCTAGGAATGAAGGGACATCCTGTAAATGGCCACAGTATATCCACTCACCTCCTTTAAAGGTCACCATGACATTTTTGTATCCCACTGTAGCTAGAAGAAAATTCCACACAGACTAACAAATTTACATGTCAAACAGAAAAGTAATAAAATGCATAGAGAAAATTATGATACTTTTTTACGACTTTGAATAGAAACAAAATCCTTGATACAGACTCACTATCTACTAACCACTAAGTAAACTCATCCTGCTGGTATTGAAAATATCTGTTCAATATAAGATAGCTCAAACAGATCACAGGTATAAGCTGGAAGTCTAGACTAATAGGGTACAAAGCCAAGGAAGACAGGATCCAGGGCATTTGGGGCCAGGTCCTGCAGGGTCAGAGGTAAATGAAACAAATAACTTATGGGAAAATGAATATGAGGCATGCGTGAGTTATAGATTCCAGTGAGAATTAAGCAGAGTAACATGAAAACTCAGTAATAATTAAGAGAGCACAGATAAAGGGCCAGAGAGATGGCTCAGGGGTTAAGAGCACTTGTTGCTTTTTTGGAAGACCAGATTTCAGTTCCCAGAACCCATGTTGGTGGGTCAGAACAATCTATAACTCCAATTCCATAACTGCACATACAAATGTATACACACACACACACCTGCATGCACACTCAAATATACACACATACACAATATTTTTTAAATAATCAACTTTAAAGAAAGTACAAATCATTACCACAGAAGAGATGCTTGCTACGAAACAGATCACTTGCCCTCCTTCCTTATCATCTGAACATCAAAAACACATTTCCCATGAATTGTGGCTAGGACCACAGGGACCAGCTAGGCAAAGTCTGCTGAAGGAAGTCAGAACTTTGATCCACATTGTTCTGTGAAGTCAACTCCTCAGTGACCATCACGCCGTGGTGTCTGTTTCCAAACCTAAGAAGACACATGTGCCTTTGACTTTGTAATGACAGTAAGGGATGGGCGACAGGGATGGGGGACGGAGATACATGGGTGTATGATCGCCTAATGGGGGGCATGGATTATATGAGCTGGGCATATATGGTCTTGGGGTCCTCACTCATTACTGAAGGTCTACTAGAGAAGGCAGGTCTGAACCCCATGTTTCTCCTATAGGCAGGCTTGTAGAGTAAGTAGGTCAGGACATGAGCCTGTGGTCTGAGGGCCCTCTGGTTTCCCAGCTTAGGCTATTACACTTGGATCCTGGTTGCTAGCCAAAAAGCTCTATAAGCCACTTTGGTGGACGCAGGTGACAGCCCACCTGACAGGCTCACTCCCCTCTTCATCGAGGGAATAGCATGACAAAACAAGATGCCTCCGTAATCCTCTTCACAGCTAAAGGAGGCTTGAGAATGCAGACCTGCCCCAGGGAGAAGATGGCTACACACTCCTAGCTAAGACAGAAAGAAAGAGGAAGAGGACAGAGGGCTAGATCTCTCTCCAGCCTCTCTATCTGGAGAAATGGCTGATGGAATGCCAAGTTCCCATGGAGATTAATTCCTGTGAGGTTAAGACAAAGCAAAGGGAGTAATTCACAGGCAGCACAGAGCTGCTTGCTAGCCTGCATCCTCCTGCCACTTAGGTAAGAGAAACAACCCTCTCCCCTGAATACTTCGCTGATGATAAAGCTTGCTGATGAATACCTTCATGTTGGGTTGAAAAGGTAATTGACCAGAAAGTGACTCCAATTCCCACAGAACCTAGCTATCACTCAGCACCTGGAGATTCCAGGAGACTTCTGGAAACTTCAGCTCTCATTATGAGGCCCTAATTCACAGCCCAGATTCCAGGAACAAAGACCCTTCTGTGGCTCCACAGGTTTCCAATAGCAACCTGCCTCCATGGACCAAGATGATCATGTGATGCAGGCCCTGGAGGCTGTCAGTTACCCAGGGCCACCTGCGGGTGGGTAGATGTTGAGAAGAGGGTCTGCTGAACCCCAGACCCAAGCATTTTTACTCCAACTTCCTTGTAGAGTGTACAATACCCATTGCTTCCTTCCCTCTCACAGTCCCAGAGGACCAATTTCACAAAATACAATGTGAAGGTTAAAACAGGGTTCTCCAGTCTAAAGCTGCAGAATGGATCGTTATTAATTATGAAAACAGTAATTACAAAACCCCAGCAGCATGCATGGTCATGTGCTGAACTGACTAAGCAGGAGGCTCCTTTTGAAGTTTTCTCTAAACAGCAATATTTTTTTTTTGCTACACATTCCTTGTTAAATACTTCCTCCTCCTTATCTTTAACCTCGACATTATTAAAACTGCGCCAGGAATCTATTTTAAAAATCTCACCCTGACATTTCAGCAGAAAAATGACCTTACCATTTTACAGGTGCCGTAATCATTCGACAAGATACAAGGATTCTTCTCCTCCCCCAGTAAGTCAACATTCTAGAAAATGCTTGTTTAAAACTCTTTCTTCGGCTGTCACTTGTGAGTGGGCTGGGTGCTTCTGAGCACACAGCACAGAGGATGGTTAAATTGTGAGCAATTTCCATGTCCAGGCAGCAGGCAATCTGTCTTTCATCTTGATCCTGCTTCTCATCCCGTCTCCAAGGTGAGAGCACAAGCCTTCCTCCAGCTCAGTGCAGTGCCCGGGAGCCCAGGGCACCCCACGTTCCACAAGCTAATGAGAATCACTTAAGATTGTGGGTCATGCGGCCTTACTTGTAACTTTCTCTCTGGTGGCTTTTATTTTTATTTTTGCCGGTTGTTTTCATACTGCCTCTCAAACAATAGATGCAGACCTGGGTAAGGATGCCCGTGTGGAAACCACAGCAGGCTGCCACGCAAGGATGTCTGAGTTGGTGCTACCTTTGATGGCATACACAGGACGGTGGTGATGGTTGGGATGGTTTTATTTTAGGAGATGGCAATGAGATCAAAATTTTTATAAATACCACATGGGTGGCTCTAATCTAGTAATTCCCTTTAATCCTCCGAATACCTGAGGGTTCACCCCTTCCTTCTTCCCTCAGCGAACGGACCCCACTTGGGGTGCAGAGACTACAAGTGTTTTCCTTCCTCTAGAATGTTTGGCAAGATTATTATTTGTTAGTCTTCTGGTTAGAGTGGGGAGACACAGACTTGTGTCACCTGCTAAAATGTCGGGAACGGTCGAAGCACGTCAGAACCACAGGTGGGTCAATGGAGAGCTGGGACACTAATAATGAATTAGCACAGAACTGAGCATGGCTAGGGGGGCGGTGCACAGCTGGTGACTGCTGACAGGTCAGTACAGAACTGGCCACTGCTGACAGGTCTGTGCAGAGTTAGTACATGGCTAAGATCARTATAGAGTTGGCTACTGCTAATAAGTCAGTACCTGCTGGTTTGGGAGATTCTCCTGTAGAAGGCACAGTAAATTGAGGGAACTCGGTGTTAAGCTTTGACTGGTCTGTTGCTTCTGTAGAATGACTCCCTACATACACTGTGAGGGGCCAGGGGTCCTGCAATGGGTCTCTGCATAGAAGCAAGCCCCACGTGCCCCAGGCATCCTCACCATGAGGATATAAAATCTCTCACCATGACAAGGGTTGGTGATTGGTTCCACCCACTGCAGCTGAGTCTCCCACTCCCACGGTCTGTGAGAAAGAAGCCATGCCCCCTGCCGTGTGCTGTCCCTCCAAACCTGGCCATCTCTGGGCATCAGGCTAGAGGTGTGGGAGAGGCTCTCAGTCCATCTACAGTCCGCGTCCTAGCTCTGTTTCTAGCAGCTTCCTGTCTCTTTTTATCTAGTAACGTGTTATGAGTGAGCTCTCCCCAGTCTCTCAGGAGAGTGTGTGTGCAGAGCTAGAAAGAACTTGACCATATGCTCAAAACCAGATTATTAGAAGTATTGTTGCCCGAGAAACACAAGCCGGCTTCTTGTTTCTCTTGACAATACTTTTCCATAAATACAGTTTAACTGTTTTTTTTCCTCAACTTAAGTATAAAATAGCTTCAAACTTAGCCTATGTTAGCCTATGTCTTTTTCAAAGAGGCAAACAGTAGATAATGTGAGAAATCATGCCTCTTTCTGAGTACATTGTAGCTCTCCTCAGACATACCAGAAGAAGGCATCAGATTCCATTACAGATGGTTGTGAGCCACCATATGGTTGCTGGGAATTGAACTCAGGACCTCTGGAAGAGCAGTCAGTGCTCTTAACCACTGAGCCATCTTTCCAGGCCCTCTTTCTGTATTTTAAACTGTCACTTTAGGGTCTGTTTCCTGCAGACCCTAGATGCACTCACTAGATAAAAGGGCACAGGACCTTTTTTTTTAACCCACAAAATACAGCACACCTCACAGTACATCTGGGAATGGCAAAGGGTGGGGCTGCTCTATAAAATGGTTTGGAAATATCTTATAAAACTGACCATGCCTCCACCACACGGCCAGACATCATTCCTTGCAGCATTTATTCCAGACAAAAATGAAAACCTGAGTTTACACCATATCCTGCACGTGGATGCTGCGGAACAGTTCCCCCACCCCCACCCCAAGTAGAAACAACCCAGGTCAGGATGAATGAGCTCAAACTGATTGTGACTGATCTTAAGCTACCAGATGTTACCCATTGATACAAACTTACAAGCTGTGGATACAAGAACTTAGATTGGAGGAAATTACCTGGTGTGGGGGGAGAAATCCACAGCTCCTAAAGACTACAAGCATAGCTCTTTTAAAGAGACAACTCTCAAAATAAGAGAAGAGAGTAATGGCTGCTGAGGAGGGGCAGAGAAAGAGTGAGCGGCCACTCGTGGATTCTAGGGAGCCTGGGGTAGAGATGTTTAATTGTCAGTATTGGTGTGTCAACCCAACATGCGGCCATGTTGTCACCTTGACAAACTGAGTCAGTAATAGGCAGTCTGTCATAACACACTGCTGCACACGGCCCACAGCTGCTGCAAATTAAACATTTAACTAGAAACACATTGAAAAGCCCGGGGCTGGAGAGGTGGCTCAGCGGTCAAGAGCAGTGGCTGCTCTTGCAGAGGCCACTGGTTCTGTTCTCAGAATCCAAACTGTGGCTCACAGCTCTCTATAGATCCAGTTCTAGGAGATCCAATATCATCTTCTGGCCTCCTCGGGCAGTGCACACGAGCGGCATGCATACAAACACACAGGGAAACACTCACACTAAAATAAATCTTGAAGCGTATTGGCAGGTCGCACGTAAGTAATTATTATTGTTATTGTTATGAGGGTTTTTAATATGCATGTATATGCATAAGTATGTGTTTAGTCCTGGCTGTTTAGGGGCATGCATGTGTGTATATGCATGTACAACTTCAATGATTGTTTTCAGCCCCGCCCCCCATGGTGTTTGAAACATGCTCTCTCATTGGCCAGAGAGAGTAGCAGGAATCTTCCTGCCTTTACCTCCCCAGCAATGCGACTACAGCCTACATGACTGGTGGGTGGTTTTGTCTGTTTTGTTAACAGGTTTTTTGTTTGTTTTTTTGTTGTTGTTTTTTCCAGGACTGAACTGGGATGCTCAGGTTTGCAAGGCAAGCCCTTCAGAAACTGATCTATTGCTCTTTAGCACCCCAGTCCTTTTTATTGTATCCCTTAAAACAAGTTCTTGCTATGTAATCCGGGCTGGTCTTGAACTCACACCCCACCAGCCTAAGCCTTCCAACTTCTGGAATTACAGGTAGGTCCATGCTCTGCCCGACGGATCCTTTTACAATTAGCTTCTTGAGGCAATGTTGGAGGAGCTGGATTGCAAGACTAAGTCAGCAACTTAAATTTTTTCCCAGTACTGTGGCTATTGGGCCCCGCACATGCTAGGCAACTGTGTTACCACCAATCTGTATTCACAGTCCCCAGAGCTTAATCTTACCTCAGGCAGAGCCATCTGTGGCATACATGTGCAAGTGACCACAGTTTATCAGGGAAAGACTGTCTGGTGACAGTCCCTCAGCTTTAATTCTACTCCCAGACAAGTAATCAACAAAGTATATTCTAATTAGGTGGCATGCCTGTTCTAACAGCATCATCTCTCCCTGGCACCCTTTGCACTTCATTGTAAGGTTAAATGAACCTAAGGGAGGTTCTAGTTACATCACACAGGGGTAAAAAGGCCATGTGTCCGGAGAGGTGGCTGAAATGGAAATACATCCATCTGTCTCCAGAACTGGCCTTGCCGGCTGGAGAGTCAGAGCAGACAGTGCCCCATCGGCACCTCATTGTGATGCAGTGGGACTTGTCTGTGACTTTTGTCCCACAAGCTGGCACGCTGGGCACCGCGTCCTCTCGCTGCGGGGTTTCTCTCTCCATTCCGGTCTCGTGCCTCCGCCAGTGTGGTATTCAGAGGCTCAGCCTGGGACTCGGGGCTTTGATTGTCTTTGAAATTTTCAAAGGAAGGGAAGGCTGTCATCTTTTCAAGTGGCACTCGGGTCTAGGTAAAGAATGTTTCTGATTTCTAGAGTGCCTATCAGAGGCAATTATACCCTGATTGACCTGTTTGGCATTAAAATGTCTCCTAACACGCACTCCCCCGTGTTGGGATGCGACTATCTTACTCCTATTCTTCCACACGGCCCCGTGGGCTTTGAGGGCTCAGCGGCGTTCTAAACTGCAGGGATGAAAAGCGCCAGATGGCTGCTGTGTACCTTCCTTATGCACAGCTAACATTTTTTTTTCAGATCAATATTTTAAGCTCACGGAGAACATAGAGTCTTGAATTTATCCCAACCCAGGTAGGATAAACAGTCAGCTTTCTCCGAGGGACAGTGACAGATGCCAAGGATACTAAAGTAGAAATAGACAGGAGATCGGACTGTTAAAGAAGTCTTTATCTGGCCAACCAGGCTGCAAAATCACTTCAGTGCTATCCTGGGCAAGTTAATGCAGCTCTGTCTCAGAATGAGATTCACAAACAGGCTGGGGGTACAGTTGAAAGGTGGGCCCTTGCTTAGCATTGGAGGACACCCTGGGTGCCATCTCCGGTGCTCGGTTGGAGGAGGGATACATACAAAGATAAGCCACACAGCTCTGTAGACAAGAGGATCTGCCCCAGGGTCCTGTTCCCTCTGCCTTGACAAGAACAGGGAGATTTCAACTATCACTCACATTTAAGAGTGCTGTCCCTTCCTGAACTCATCCTGAGTCTGAGGCTCAAGTTGGGCACTGGGCCCTGGCGAAGCTACCCGTTCTGCCTGTTTGTGTTGTCAGCCCTCCTTCCTGCCGGGATACTTCCTTTTTTCTCATTTTTATCTTGCATTTTTAAAAATTCTAAATTAATCATAGAGCAGCTTAGCTTTACAGAAAAACAGAAGCCTTTGTTTTGTTTGCCTTTGAGACAGTCTTTTGTCACAGGCTGGCCTCAAACTCCTTATGTAGCCCAGGATGACCTCGAATGCCTGATCCTCCTGCCTCTGCTTCTGGAGTGGCACAAGGCTGAGCCACCATATCCGGTTTATGTGGTGCTGTGGATGGAGCCCAGGGCACTGTGCATGCCTGCAAACAACTTGACCAACTGAACTACACACCTGCCCCCCCCAAACAGACCTTCCATAAGAAGGGAGGACAGAAGTACCAGTAAATAAGGGGTAACTCGGCAGCTCTCCCTCCCAGCTCTTCCCTTATCTAATCCTGGGCTCAGATCCCCTTCACTCCCTCCTTCCTCCTCCCCTTCCTCTCTCCCTCCATCCYTTTCTCCCTCCCCACCCTTCCCTTTCTCCTCCTCCCTCCTTCCTTTCCTCTCTCCCTTCCTCCCTTCTCCCTCCCATCCTCTCTCTCTTTCTCCCTCCTTCCCCCTCCCCTCTCCCCTCCTCGCTCCCTCATCTCCTCCCCTGCCTCCTTGCCTTCTTTTCTGTGTGCACCAGACCATTAGTCTATGCTTTATATTTAATTAAAATAGTAGATCACACCAAGCATCTGCTTTTGAATTTTGGCTTTTTCTTCCTTCCCACCACGCTGAATTTTTTATACTCTGAGACATATCCCACTACTGCATCTTAAGTGCCCTACAACAGGGCTGGGCACTCTCTCTTCCAGGAATAGAGAGTAAATATTTTAAACTTTGTAGGCCGCAGGGAGGTCTCTAACCCTTGCTCTCTAGAATTTCACTGACTAACATATTTTTATCCACTTCATCGTTAATCTATGTTCTAAAAGTTGCTTTAAATTTTTATACTATAAAAGTAATGGTCATTATATTTGTCCACAGACTTCCTGTATGCACTGGTTACAGTTATTAGGGAATATTCTAGAAATTTCTCACTTGGTTAATATTTCATTAGAGTTCCTCCTGGTGACCTGAGGGAAAAAAGTGACCCAAACATTAAGCTTCAAGTGAACAGAAAAATAAGTCTTGATGGAGCCAGAGAGGTGGCCCGGTTGGTAATATGAGCTCTGCACAAAAGCCTGAGGACCGGAGTGTGATCCATGAACCCACACAAAAGGCCACGTCCGGGCCATGAGTTTTGATGAAGGCAGAAGCAGGAACTCAGCTGAGGATCCCTGACTAAGCAGCCGAAGCAAATCAGCAGCTCCAGACCAGGGAGAGAGCTTATGTCAAAACAACGGACAGAGTCTGGAAATGACAACAGAGGTTTCCCCACATAAGCACACATATAACACATGTCTTTCTGCACACAAGTACCCTAGAATAGACACAAATATGCATGCGCACACACATGGGCTTGTCTGAACACATGTGTGCATATGTATATACGCATATGCATGTCTCAACACGTGTGCATATGTACACACATGTGCATGTCTAAACACATGTGTGCATATGTACACACACATGTGCATACACACACACACACACACACTAAAGCTTGTTGGTCCTATCCCAGCTTGTGTATCAGGAAAAGACAAATAACAAAATTGTAACTTCATTGAGAATTCAGATTTAATTTATTATTAAAGCATCATCTGGATTCTTCTGAAAATATCTCACATTAAACATCCTTTTAATGATACATGTAAAAATCATAGTTTCTTCATGTTGGCTCTTTGAGCTGGGCAGTGAGGCACACACCTTTAATCCCAGCACTTAGGAGGCAGAGGCAGGTAGATTTCTGAGTTCGAGGCCAGCCTGGTCTACAGATTGAGTTCCAGGACAGCCAGGCTACACAGAGAAACCCTGTCTTGAAGAAACAAACAAACAAACAAACAAACAAAAAAGCAAAGAAAGGCTCTTTGGCAGTGGTACATATGGCATAGATTGATGCCAATGACCTTAAACTTTCACCCCGAGTTTCTCCTGGGCTGGATGGAGACCAAACACCTTCCTGATGTGAGCGCTGGGTCTTTCCAGCTGGCTCTTCCTGGGGCTGCTGATGTCCTGAGTGTCTGCGCCCGGGAGGGTTAATCGGGGGCTGCTTCATTTCTGGAGCTGAGGGTTCATTGTGCTTCTTAGATGTCTGCATTCCTGTCCCTCCATTGTGGAGATTTCCAGAGCATTAACTCTGATCACGACTCTCATGCCTTGTCTCTGTCGCTGCTGTACCGTCCCTCGGTTGGCCCTCTTGCTCACAACTCATGCATCCTATTTTTCATCCCTTTAAATCCTGGCACTTGATCCTCAGAAATTGTCTACTGTGGGTGGCTTATGAGAAAGTGGAAATTAAACAGCCCTAATGAGAACAGGAAGATCTAAGAGGGGCTGATCAGAGTCGTGGGGTTCTAAGGTCTGCGTGTTCTTTGAAAAGAGAATATAAATATTTATTCACTTTAGACTTTGAAAGTTGAATGTGCTAAATTTTTAAGGATTACCCATAAAGGGAAGGGGAAAAAAGGTAAAACTGCCAAGTCTGATAAGATATTAAAATAAAGAACGAGGAAAATGAAAAGGTACTTAGTACAGTATGTCATAGGGGGAAATCAAGAGCATGTTAAGATTATGCAAAGAATTTCTAAAATTAGAAAAATAGATGATTTTAAAAATTAATTTAAAAATTTTAGAAAAGTAAGTAATCAAATTCTATTTGAAAGTTAAAAAAATACAGATTTGATTATTTTATAAGCCAACAATAACCTACACACACAAATATGCATGCRCACACACATGGGCACACATCTACTTTATGGGAAAATCTACAAAGTGAGTTCCAGAAGACTAAAAGTAAAAGAGTTGTAGAAAATGTCTTGTGTGGGGACTGGAGAGACGTCTCAGCTGTTAAGAATGTCTGCAGTTCTTCCAGCGATCTGAGTTTAGTTTCCAGCATCTACCGTGTGAGGTTCAAACCACGCGATACTCCAGCTCCAGAGGATCCGATTTCCTCTTCTGGCATTTGTGGGCACCTGCATGCATGTGACCTAGACACACAAACACAAGTACACATTCATAAAAATAAAATTTTAAAAAGAAGAGTTTTATTCAGCTAGGAAGGAGTTCAGGGGCTGAGGGAGTTAGGGTAAAGGGTAAATATCGGAAAAAAGAAAAAAAAAAGTGTTTGGTGGGAAGAAACCCCAGATGGTCATCTTGCAATGTACAGTCTTATGATGGATACAACAGAGACTGACTCTAAACAGGGAAACTGAGGCTGATCAAAGTAATAATCGTCCTCTGTGAGGAAAGTCGACACAGCCAGAACATGTGAGATGAGCGGGATTTAGGCCTGGCGGATCCGGCCCATATCCCAGCTACTAGGAAGGCACAGGACAATCCCAAGTCCAAAACCAACTTGGGCAATTTAGTGAGACCCTGCTTGAAAAGGCTGTGAGGGCAGAGGACCTAGTCCAGTGCCAGAGAGCATGCCTGAGGCTCAGGGTTCAATGCCCAGTTTCCTTCTTGCTACTGTCAGCAAAGGACTCTGGAAATAGGCCCCTTATAGGTGGGTGAGAACTGAAGACCCACAGGTGAGCAGGCCCCTGCACACAGCTAGCTTTACATCAGTATTACATTATGAACGGCATCCAGGCGTGGGCTCATCTTACCCATCTCTGGGTTTCAGCTGGCTTTGGCTTTTCAGAGGCGGCAATCAGTCATCACAAGAATAGAAATATCCATAGCTGTGTCCAAGAGTCACTCGCTGAGACTACCCCCTCCCCCCAGCATGTCACCTCTGTATGCAGAAATGGCATGTCAGCTATGAGCACGAATGTCCCTCCGCTGATATTACGGTTAAGTGCAAGGCTGGATTTTAGAGCCAGATGAGGGAAACAAGCCTAGGAGATCCAAGGAAGGAACAAAACTCCCCATCATTTTGATATTAGGGATTTGAATAACATAAACACTGTTACTGCAAAATAATCAGCAGAGGTCTTGGGCACCGTGGAGATTGTTTCTAACAGCTGAAAACCACACAGCTTTCCCATTGCTGTAAACCAAGTGCTCATTTAGAAGAAAAATGAACTGTTTACTCTGAAACCACATATCATTAAGCAGATAGTGCTGAACGCTTGAATCTAAAATATATCTGTGAAAATGCAGCACCCAGACTCAGAGCACACGGTGCGATGGTCATCTTCTTGGGTATATTACGTTTTGTTTCTCTTTCCTTGGAATCAGGAGGGAAGGTTTAAGAGAGTGTAAGAATTATTTTTAATGAAATGGTAGAAAGATAATTAAGCAGCAACACAGACTGGAGAATTGTAAGTTGCTTTCTGGGTAGGGATGAGGCAGTGGGGTCTGCCTTGGACTCACGCCTCAGGGGAGGAAAGTCTTGTGAAGAGAGACAAGTGTGCAGGCTCCCTTTGTCTATCAGACTTTAGAGAGGACAGCCTCAAAGAATTGGCCCAGGAGTCTCACGCTGTGAAGGAAATGGCTGAAGCTGGTGCAGCCAGAGGGGGAGCAAGTCTCTCTGGAAGGGACTCGCACAGTTCTGAAACAAGTTCAGTCTTCTTTCAGGAGATACTGGAGCCCAGATAATGACGGGCCAGTGACAGACTGGAAACACCTTGGCCAGGACTGCTGGGTTACATCTGCCCGTGGGAAAAATAATTTTCCCTCCGTACATCAGAATCATCTAGGAAAGAGTTAATAGTATGGACAGACAGACGCACTCAGTGGAAGAGATAAAATAATTTGGAAGAGGTTACATACACCAGGCCTGGCAAACACAGACAACAGATTAGTTTCTGTTTATAAGATTTCATGACTCTCCATTTAGTCATAGGCATTTCTGCCTTTAAATTACATTTTTTTAGTAGAATACTTTACATTTTCTTCCTTATACCTTATTGAGTGAAAAGGGCACAATATAAACAGCCCTGTGTTCTGTCTTGGCACTTTTACCCTCCCTTTATTTACCTGTATTTGTTTTCCTTTATTCCTTACCCCCAATTCACCTATTGCCACTTTAAAGCGATTGAAATCAGAGTGAAGCGGCTCCGCTCTCCGCCCTGCCCACAGCTGCAATCAGCCCTCCTGAATGACTCCATCAGTCACAGAAAAAAGCCAGGGAGGCAAGCAGCAGCGCAATCAAGCAAGCGGAGTTAAAGAAGGAGTTGGTTAATCACGGGAACTACAAAGCTGCCCTTTCTTCTTGGTAAACAAAGCTGGAATGTGTATTTCAAACAGCAAATGGAGGGAAAGGCTGAGGGACATGTCAGGCATTTTTCTCTTCAGGGGAGAATTCGTCCCATGGTCCCTTCCCGATACACAGAGCGCTGGGAGCTCTGGACACAGCACAAAGTGGCTCCTCTCCCACAAACAGCAAAAGGCCTTTTCTGTTGGTGAGTGTGGCATGAGATGTCTTGGATCTGGGGGTGGGGAGTTACTTCTCATGTAGTCACCGAGTAACAGCTCTCCATCACCAGGATAAGAACAGGCGGTGCAGATAACACAGCTTAGCAGTGGCCTGTGAGGAGGGAGGAGCCATGGACCTCACAGGCTATCACTCAGAATCCGCCCTTCAGTACGCAAACAGGGAATCTGGACCTACCCGCACGATGCAAACCTTGATGGAAACAACAGACCACAGTGATTTTCCGCTCATAAAGCCTCTTAGGTTCCCTGGCATGGTCTTCCACTAAATTCCAAGGATTGTAATAGCATTTCTTAGATGAGAATCTGTAAGGTTCAGATTTCTCCCAGAACTTCACGGTTGGGAACCACTTGGTTCGTTTCATCAGCCAGCTGAGGACTGGATTGTGTCCTTGAGGACCATGCTTGCAAAGGAAGCTTCCACAGAGGCCTTAATGGTGACACCAGCATAAACTGCCATTTGCTCCCATGCACCTGGCACCGGATTTTCAGTACAGAAGTGGCCCTGACTGTTTGACACACGTAAGTGTCAAGGCTGACACTGGGAGAGCCAGCAGCACCTTTTTTTCTAGAGATTTAAACTACTGGAGTCTGGTATGTGCTGGGCAAGCACTCTATTGCTGACATAGACCCCCCAGCTCTCTTTTTTACATCTCTCTCTCTCTCTCTCTCTCTCTCTCTCTCTCTCTCTCTCTCTCTCTCTCTCT
>BDUI01005830.1:45915-98933 GCA_002335545.1 Apodemus speciosus
TGTGTGTGTGTGTGTGTGTGTGTGTGTGTGTGTGAATTTTAGAGAGTCGGTTCTTCAGTTCTCTCCTTTCACTACAGAGGATTCGGGAATCTAACTCAACTCTGCAGTCATGGCAGTGAGAGCCAATGGCTTCTAGCTTCTTTTATGTCTTCATTTTAAGGCAGGGCTACAGTAAGTTGGCCAGGCTTGCCTTGAACTTGGTATAACCCATTCAAGAACTTGGACTTTCCCTTCCCCCACATCAGGCTATGATAAAATAAGCCAATGGCTTTGAACCAGGAGTCAAAACTGAGCTGCCAGACCTCTTATTCCCAGGCTCACCAGAGCCCTGGTGTCTGGACCTCTGGGTTTAGGAGATCTGTGTCCAGGTGTCAAACACAGAACCACTGAGCTGTAAGGGAAGAAGACAGCCAATGAACTGCATACTCTATATGCAGGAGGGTGTGAATTCAATCTTCAGGACTCTGTAGAAAATACAGTGTGGTTGTGCCCATACTGTGTGAGTGTGTAAGCTCAGCATCAGAACATGGAGACAGGAGGATTCCTGGAGCCAAGCAGTCTACTTAAATCAGTAAGCTCCAAATTCATGTCTCAAAAAAGTAAGGTTGAGAGGTGGTTCAACGGTTAAGAGCACTGGTTGCTCTTCTGAAGGACCCGGATCCAAATCCCAGCATACACATGACAGTGGTACACAGACAAAATTCAGGCAAAACACCCATACACACATAAAATGAAATTTTTTAATTTCAAAAATAAGAGTTGGGAGTGATAGAGGATRGCACCTGACATCTGGCATTGTGTGCACACCGACACACAGGTGCATGCATGCACAAAGGTGCAAGCTCACATGCACAGGTGCACACACACACAGAGGTACAGGTTCACATGCACAGGTGCACATACATACACAGGTGCAGGCTCACATGCACAGGCACATACACGTACACAGGTACAGGTACACACACATACACAGGTGTAGAGTCACATACACAGGTGCACATATATACACAGGTGCAGGCATACATGCACTGGCACACACACATGCACAGGTGCAGGCTCACATGCACAGGTGCACACACAGGTGCAGCACACATGCACAGGTACAAACACATACACAAGTGCAGGCACACATGCACAAGTACAC
This sequence comes from Apodemus speciosus, assembly GCA_002335545.1. Taxonomy (NCBI): domain Eukaryota; kingdom Metazoa; phylum Chordata; class Mammalia; order Rodentia; family Muridae; genus Apodemus; species Apodemus speciosus. The sequence continues at coordinate 47,060 of BDUI01005830.1, forward strand.
ACACATACATATACCAGTGCAGGCACACATGTACAGGTGCACATACACAGGTGCAGGCTCACATGCACAGGTGCACATACATACATAGGTGCAGGCACACCTGCACAGATGCACACACATACACAGGTGTAGGCTCACATGTATAGGTGCACACACAAACACAGGTGCAGGCACACATGCACAGGTGCACATACACATAAACAGGTGAAGGCACACATGCACAGGTGCAGGCTCACATGCACAGGTGCACACACATACACAGGTGCAGGCACACATGCACAGGTGCACACATACACAGGTACAGGCACACATGCACAGGTGCACACACATACATAGGTGCAGGCTCACATGCGCAGGTGCACATATATACACAGGTGTAGGCTCACATGCACAGGTGCACATACACATACATAGGTGCAGGTACACATGCACAGGTGCACACATACATAGGTGCAGGTACACATGCACAGGTGCACACATACATAGGTGCAGGCACACATGCACAGGTGCACACACATACATAGGTGCACATATATACACAGGTGCAGGCACACATGCACAGGTGCACATATGCAGGTACAGGCTCACATGCACAAGTGCACACATACACAGGTGTAGGCACACATGCACAGGTGCACATACATACACAGTTGCAGGCACACATGCACAGATGCACACATATACATGAGACACACAGAAAATATGTGTAACCATCTCCAAAGAGAATATAGTGTAACCTGCCAGTCACTGTCGCCTTGGCATGCCTGTCTTTGACTGTCTGTGGCTCCCGCAGTGTGCTCAGAGTCTATTTTAAGAAAGGAGAAATGACAAAGGAACTTGTCACGTCCCAATCAGTATTCTGAGACCCCGGCATTGCTAATTGCTCACTACATCCACCATTGCTGCAGTTTTCACCGGAGGACTTAGATTCACACACATACACACACACACACACACACACACACACACACACACACACACACACACACACACTAGGTAATTAGTGGTTAGAAAATCAGGGCTGCTTCAAGTCACCCCATGATTACATTACCTAGGAATTCACCATGTAGAAAAGATCTATTTTGGCTTTTTGTATCGGCTGCCTGATAACTTGCCCCTATTTTCACAACTGTGATGGAGCTAAAAGGCTGAAGAATTGCACTTCAAGTGTGACATAAAGGGAGTAGTGTTTAACACCATCTGTGGAAGAGTTACAAATGCATTAGGACAGACCGTCTGGGTCATGCTTCTGCGAATCCCCGGAAGCAGATGCTGTTGTGGAGGAGTGGGAACTGAGCAGGGATCCCAAACACATTCAGTGTGTGACTACTGAGCCATGGATCTGTTATGTCTGCTCAACTCCATGAACACTAGGGTTTGACACCGGGCCGACATTCTGTCCTCCACCCGCAGGCTTTGGACTGATGGTCTCCTGGGCACCTGGGCAGTGACCGTGATGATGGGTACCTCACATTAAATTTGGTGGCCCAAATTCATATTTGTGGCTGTTTTTAAACTCCAGATGGCAAACTTTGCTCTCGCACAGCCCAGGATGGGAAGTGGCTGGACTTGGCTCCCAGTACACTCATCCCAAGCTCCTAGGACTTGGTAGAGGACTTGTCCTCCTAAGACTTCCCTTCCTAGTGTGTATAAAGTGCCACCTTGCCTCTGCACACCCCAGCTCTTCCCTAGCCAACCCTAACCCTTGCTGCTGTGATGACTGCATCTTAACTCCTTACCCCAGCGGCCCAAGTTTTTGTACCGCTTGATTCTCTTTCTCCTTGGAAGGAGTCAGGAACTATGACAGACATGAGTCTTGAGACAGGGTCACATGCTGTGGAATAATGGTTTCACCAACACAGTCCTCAGATACACAGATGACTCCATTGAGTCACAGTGACTGTGAGAAACACTTTTGCCTACTGATGGGATGTGGTAGCTGTCAGGATGTGATGTTACACTGCTGCTGTCAGGATGTGATGTCATAATGTTATCAGAATGTGATGTCATACTGCTGCTGTCAGGATGTGATGTCATAATGCCTCTGTCAGGATGTGATGTCATACTGCTGCTGTCAGGATGTGATGTCACAATGCTTATGACAGGCAGTGTCATACTGCTGTGTCAGGATGTGATGTCATACTGCCTCTGCCATCAGGATGTGATGTCACACTGCTACTGTCAGGTTGTGATGTCATAGTGCCACTGTCAAGATGTGATCTCACAATGCCACTGTCAGGACGTGATGTTACACTACYGCTATCAGGATGTGATGTCATACTGCCTCTGCTGTCAGGATGTGATGTCACACTGCTGCTGTCAGGATGTGACATCATACTGCTGCTCATGCTAGGGACAGGGCTAGTAAGAGCACACCTGCTCAGCTGCTAGCTGTGCACAGGCTCAGCACAGAACTACATGTGGCAACATGATAACCAGTGCCTGGTCCTGGTTTATGGATTTACATATCCTAGCTTTTGCCAATAACCATTCTGGCAAACTAAATTTCTCCTTACAGAGAAGCATAATGGCCCTGAAGCAGCCTTGGCAGCCCCTGGAGGGTTGCGAAAGAAGGCCATCTTTCTCCACAAGGGTCCCTCTCAGACCATCTCAGGCACATCCATCCTCATCCTCGAAGATTAGGAGCCAGATATGGAAGGGAACCAGATATGGTAGTTCTGACCTTGTTCAAGCCTGGGTGAGTGTGTGCACTTGACTCTCACTCCTTAACAAACAAACATAGGWATATGTTGAAAAAGGCAGATCAGGGGCCCGAGATGTGTCCTGGACTGGGAAGGAATGTTCTGTGAAGCCCTTACAAGGATTGCAGTGCCACACCTGGGAACCATACCCACCCACGCACCTAAGCCTCCACTCCGCCCCTGTTGCGGTCTGAGAGCCAGAACCAGTAACAAGACACAGACTTGCGACTGCAGCAACTTGGAGCGGGAGTGGCCCCGAAGATCCTTGTGTTGGAAGCTGTCTCCTGAGACACTGCTGGGAGATAGCACCTCTGGTAGCCGAAGTTCTGTGTGAGGATTTGGGCCTCATTCATTTTGGAGCTCTTGAGGGGGTTGTGGGTCTTGATCTCGGACCCTTTCTCTCTGGTTTCCTGACTGTGAGGTGAGTGGCTTTCCTCTAAGCATTTCGTCAATCCTCGGCCAGGCCCAAAGGGACGACCTGTCACTGCCTGGAACCCACCAAAAAGTGGCCAAATCAACCTTTCTCTTCATAAATTGATCATCTGTGCTTTTAGTTGTGCTACAGAGGTGACTGGCACAGACATGCAGGCCCACCTTGCAAACTGCAGAAGCTAGCCCTTTCCCCTGACCTTTGGGGTCTCAAGACTGGAAAAGGAACATGACTCTGAATGAGGCTCATGCGAAATCAGGTGACCCCGATGTCATCCATATGTAAATCCACTGCAGAAACACTGGCTGACAGCAGGCCTATCACCTTCATTCAGAGGGCAGGGCTGGACAAAATCTACTGATGTTTTTTTTCTCTTCAGAAAGGCGGTGAGAAGGGCAAGGGCTGGCTGTTAGCCTTGCCTATGCAGTTGACTTCTGGAAGACCCTGCAAACACCGGTATTCTTCTGCCATGTTTTGCTAACCTGACAACGGAGTCCCTGGGTTTCCAAAACCAACACCAAATGCCAACAGCCCTATGTGAGCCATTTGCTCTGCAGTACGTGTCCACCTGGACATGCCCTGGAATTCAAACATGGAGTCACTGGTTCCCACAGCTATCGCAGGCTGGTACCTCATAAGAGAGGAAGCAGTGCATGATCAGCGCAGTTAGTGTCTATGTTTACAAAGTGATCCTTACATTTATGACACAAGTGATCAATGGTTGGAACCTCATCACTGAGAGCTCTTCTTAATTTCTCCTGAGACGGGTGGCAGCTTAAGATGTAACTGTACCCAAATACTCCCCCCTCCTCGTTCTGCCCATTTTATTGACATTGAGAGTTTGACCAGTAAGGGCTTGTATAACACTCGGTCAGTAACGACCTTTCCCACAGGCATCTCCTTGAGGTGCACTGGCCAACAGGTTCAGCCTAATCAGCGAGCTCCACTTCATCAAGGCACACTAGCTTAGAACCCAAGGGAGGAATAACAGCTGACGTTGACCTCTGACCTCCACAGGCACACTCACAGCTGTGGATGTGCACCTGAATACTTGTGAATGCACAGAAGTGCACACACACACACATTCACACAGGTACACACAGATACACACATACACACATTACACAGACACAGACACACACACAGACACACAGATATACACACACAGAGACACACATGCATACATATACAGCCATACACAGACACAGACACACACACAGACATACACATACACAGACACACACACAGACATACACACACACACACGCATACACACAGACACACATGTATACACACAGACATACACAGACACACACAGACATACACATACACACAGACACACACATTGACACAGATACACACACATATACACATTACACACACAGACACACACATATANAAATTCATTATTTGTATTACTTTTTAATTGGGCAATTTGTAGATCTTGATTTCTTTGAGGTCATTCACTTGCACTTTTTTTTTCAGGTGAGATCATATTTGCCTGATTCTTTGTCATCCATGTGGATTTGTACAGTATTCGTGTCTCTGATGTAGCGATCACTTTCCCAGTCTTTACAGACTGATTTTAGCCAGTAAAGACTTCACTCTGTTGTGTCTTTAGCTGATAGAAATGCATCTAGAGCAAGTCTTAATCAAACAATTTGACAGCTGCTGGGTCTTCAGGTGTATATAACTTGTTGCTAGAGGCTAAGGTCTGCCTTGCACCTAGGTGGTTCAAAGCTTCCAGTGCATTTGGAATTGGCACTGTGGTGAATCAAGGTCCACAGTGGTGTCTTCAGATACAGGTCTATTATCAGGTACACAAGAAGATACAGGTCCTGTAGGGTCTAGAGGGAATTTGGCTATTTTACAAAGCAAGTCCCTGAATAGCCTTTGCTGTCACTTAGGCACAAGTGAGAAAGACTGGAAACCAAGTCAAAAGGCTGCTTCAGAGCCCACAATGAGGACTAAAGTTAGCCTCTAGGGGTAAGACTGGGGTCCTGGGTGGTTATAAGAACCGCTCTTGGACCTCAGCTCAGAGACTGAAGTAGAATGACAGACATATGTCAGGATCTTCCACGGGATCAAGATCAGTGGGAGTTTCTCTTGGGAGAAAGATGGGCTTTTCTCTTGCTGTGTATCTGGATAGACCAGATCATAGCTAAAGCATTCTAGAGTTGTGTTACGGAGACCATCCAAGAGCTGCTGCTGGATGGTTGACATGCCTGCTCCTGGGCCAATAGGATGGATGTGTCTCCCCTACAATCCCCGGGTGGCCMGGATTACCAGGATCGTTTCCAGACTGTGTGGCTTGGGGGAGGAGCTCTTATTTGGTCCCAGATAACTTTTGTAGAACTGAAGACAGTGTACTTGCAATCAAGTCTAAAGTGGGAAGAGTTGTTTCCGGGTCTTTAGCTGGGGCCACAGTAGTTCTGCCACTGTGAAGAATGAGTCTTCTCACAATGTCCCTCTTCAGTCCAGGGTTCTACGGGCATCTCTAAACTTCCCAGATCACAAAGCTAGCAAGGAAGCACCAGWATCCATAGTGTCCACCAAAACTATAGGTTTTGGGGATATAGAAGAGCAGGGGATGTCTTCTTGAGTCATCTTGATGACACCAGTCCCAAAACCTCAACTTTAAAATAGATCTAATCAGAGGCCATTAACTGTTGAGTAAAATAATTGTTACCCTAGAGTTGCAGGTCACTCTACCATGCAGCAATTCTGTCTCTAGATGTGTAACCAAACTGCACTCTGGTGTACATGAGAAACAGGCAGGAAACACAGTTTGTATCACTGAAAACAAATTAAGCGTACATCTATGGGRAAATGGACAAATGAACCACTATATAATAAAATACTAAAGAGCGCGTGAAATGACTGAACTGGGTTAATATCTCAGGACATATGAAATTGAAAYGAAATATAGTAGGGTATCTTTTGTTAATATATTAATATATGTATTAAWAAATRTARCATATATTATTTGTGGACACTTTAATTTTCAAGTTACTTATCTACAGAGGAGATGAGAAGAGTGAGACTGGGGGATTTGGTTCTTCCATTGTGTTTCAATATCTTTGAGTATTGAAACAAAYAYGACAAAGCATCCAGATATTGTGTAGCAAAGCAGTATGTGCACAGAAGATCTTTACATTGTTCCTCAGGTTTGAAATCTGGTACAGTAAGACATGGACGCAGAGACACTTGGGCAGGCTTGTGTGTGCACAGCCCCTGTATGGGTGTGGTGACCTGTTGGCCATTGTGAGGCGTCACCAGAATGATGCAATAGTGACTCRATGGACTTTTCAAACTTTGCTCACTCCCAGTATGGATCTTGGACAAGAAGTAAATAYGTATGGGTTTCTGCTCTTCATAAAATTGGGATGAGKAAACAAATGGTTCTCTGCTCTATGAGCTCTTTGTAACTCGTGGGAAGAAAATGAGTGAAAGACCAAAGCAGAGAAAGGATGAACAGCCCTTTCAGGATTGTTCAGCAGCAACTTGTNACACACACACACGCATACACACAGACACACATGTATACACACAGACATACACAGACACACACAGACATACACATACACACAGACACACACATTGACACAGATACACACACATATACACATTACACACACAGACACACACATATAYACATTACGCACACAGAGACACATACATGCATACACACAGATATACACACACAGAGACACATATGCATACACACAGAGACACACACATATACACACAAACATCCACACATCAACCATCTTAATCTCAGCCCTGACACTCTGGGCAGACGTCGCCTTGGTAGGGGAGAGTACATGTTCGTATGCTTAATGGCTCCCCGTCCTCTGCCCACTAAATGCAAGAAGCAGCTGTCACCCAAGGTATGGTGACAATAACATGCACCAAATATGTTAAATGTCCCAAGGGTGGCCAGTGCTCTCTGGCCTGAGAAGCTGTATCCCAGTGTTGTCACTAGAGTGAATGAGAGCTGAATGCTGTGCCTAATTTTGATTGTTTCTCTTCTTAATTAAATATTTTTTATAATAATAAAGATAAACTACCCATAATGACATTTTTTTCAGCACTGAGGTCAAGCCTATCCACTCTGGTGAGAAACGCAAGCACTCTGTCAACTATGCTAATCCCACAGTCCCTGAAATGACTTCTTAATACTTGTCAGAGTCTTCTCTGCGCATTCTGCTTCTGCGATAGCACGTGGCACCTGTCATCTCAGGACGCTGCTTTAGAAGGAGACGATAATTAATTAGTGCCCTAAAATCCTTATTGAGCCAGGAGGGAGGCCTTGCTTGGAGGGTGGTGCTAAGCAGGGCCGTCTCTTCCCGGGCAGACAGATGATAGCCCTGATTAAATTTGAAGACAAGAGGAAACATGTAATCTGATTATCTGCACCAAGTGGGTGTATCATCACTGATTTTATTTTCTTGGAGGGAGCGATCTCCTCCATATATCATAAGAACAGTTGCTCGGCCGCAGAGCCAGTGACTGAACAGTGATGGAAGCACAGGAAGTATGTGGAGGACGCTGACTCTCCTAGGGTTTTACTGCTGTGAACAGACACCATAACCAAGGCGACTCTTATGAGGACAACATTTAATTGGGGCTGGCTTACAGGTTCAGAGGTTCAGCCCATTGTCATCAAGGCAGGAGCATGGCAGCGTCCAGGCAGGCATGGTGCAGGAGATGCTGAGAGTTGTACATCTTCATCTGCAGACTGCTAGAAGACTGGCTTCCAAGCAGCTAGAATGAGGGTCACACCCACAGTGACATACCTACTCCAATAAGGCCACACTTTCTCCAACAAGGCCACACCTCCAAATGGTGCCACTTCCTAGGCCAAGCATATTCACACTGGCCACACCTTGTTCTCATCTGGATGCTATCTTAGAAATGTCTTCTGGTAGTCAGCATCTTCCTGCCCCCAAATATAAACCTTATATAGTTGTTGAGAAGAAAACACATTCTTGTATGATACATGCTGACCCCAAAACTTCATGATGAGCTTACTTGAGTTAGGTTACAGAAGGAAACTGCTAAACTCTGAATCTTTCCTTCATCAACTTCAGGGCTGCCAAGATTTTTAAAAGGCCCAGAAAAATTGGTAAACAGGGAAACATCACTCTTCACAGAATAGATAACCCACAGCAGACTAAGGCAAAGATACCACCCAAGTCCAATTTGGTAAACCAGTGATTTCACTGGAGACATTTACATGAATGTTGGTGACACAAGGGTCAGTCATGTCATGAAAAGCCTGCCCCAGCCAAGGTTATAGCTCATGAGAAAGATAGCCCTGGAGCTCTGCGTGTGACAGACAAGCAACCCAAAGGCCGAAGACTCTTTTCCAGGCATCTGGGACTGCTATCTACCCAGTAGTCCTCCTTGCTTGTATAACTTTGGGGGAAAAGGAGCCTTGTGAATTTGGTTTGTTTCAGGGACTTCCTGAACCTTCTGAAATGCCTACTTTCTGAGTCTTAAGGGGCTTTAGAGGAATTAATTATCTGCCACCTTCTCTGGATTCACCCAATATCCATGGAAGGCAAGCTAGTCTCCAGTCACAAAGAGAAAGCAGAGGATAGGCGTTGGCAGGCCCTGCCCAGGTCCATCTAACCCGAATGAGGGAAGCTATGCTTTTAAAAAGGAGCAATTTCACAGGTCAGTCACATCCACACCTGGCACTGTTTACAGAGCACAGACACAAACCCTGGTGCAGGGAATGAATGAATCAGCAAATGGAAAAAATCAGGACATCCCTGTGCTGGCCACTTGTACGAAACCCATCTTCTCAAAGTAGTAGCAGTAAGACTCTTCATCCAGTCCCAGTGTTTCTCTAACTGCTTTACACCGACTTGGTCCAGTTTGAAGCCAAACACAAAGCAGTTAGGCGCCTTGTTCCAGGTTACAAAGCCTGTGAGTGAGGATGTTGGATTGGATCTGTGTGGAGTCACACTGTGTGAATTTATCTGTTGTTTTCTTGATTTTTGTTTTGTTTTGTTCTGTCTTTAGGACAGAGTCTTATGTAGCACAGTGTGGTCTCCAATGACCAAGAATAACCTTGAACTCCTGATGCCCCCGTCTACAACCCAAGCTGAGATCACAGGTCTGTGCCGCCATATCTGTTTTATGTAGTGCTAGGCATGTACTCTGCTCTGAGGACTGTGCTGCATCCCAGCCTTGCCTTCCCTGCTCCTGAACACTGCTGTATTTTCTCCACATTAAAGACAGTGTGATCTGATTACTGTTATTTAACTGAGTGTAGATTTTGTGGACACTTTTGAATAGCTATTTCTCCCTTCGGTTGGGTTACCATTCAACTCATTCAACTAGAAAGTCCCAAGGTCAGCCAGAAGAGCCATGAGTAAACAAAAACTCATTTAAATCCCATTGGAAAGCTCATCTGGGTCTGCTGAAGCCGGTTGGTGAGCATGGACAAATGCCTCTGTGAATTATGAACGTGGATCTGGTATGGACAGTTCCTGGGTGAGCACCCGCTCTAGAGCCGCACACGAGGGTCGTGTGGGGAGGGAAGATGCTGTGTTCCATAGGCTCCACCTAGGCATGCTGTTTCCCAGTGACAGGCATGGGGAGAAATGCCTGGGTGAGAGCTTCTTCCAAACACAGCACAGGCTGTTGGGACCTCAAAATCAGTCTCTGCACACAGGGAGCCAACCATCCCCATGCCAGTGAATCTGTGGTTCTGAAAAAAAGGCATCATATTTATACTTTTCCACAAATTCAGAATGAAGAATAGGGGTGTCCTTTATTTAGCTCTTTCTACTTAAATAATGCAGTGATGGGGATAATCTGGGGCGGGGGGGGGTGGGGGGAATGTATAATTTAAGGTCATTGAGAAAGGGAGACAGAATGTCTCTTCCACTCACTATTTAATGGCACGGTCCTTGAGATAGTTGAGGGCATTATATCACAGAGAAGAAGTGTCCCAGAGAGTCTTGTGGTGGAGCATCAAGGGATTTCTGGGAACAAAGGCAGGAGTGAAAACAGTTGACAAGGTTGCGCTAAAATCGCCAGCAGTGTCACCCAGCAAACCTCAGGGATGAAGAACACACGGGGGGATACGAGGAGATGGGCTCGAGGAGATGCACCTTTTCTGTGGGTTTTCCATGAAGAGGTCAAAAGCCAGTCATTTTTCTCTCGCTCTTCCTCAAAATTACAGATTTTGGCATAGGAATGCTGTATTTTATACCATTTATTTCCAACCCCCCTTTCTCCGGTCCAACAGCTCTGCTACCTCTCTCTCCACAATTCATGAAAGCTTCTTCTTTTTTTACTTATTGCTACGGTTACACAGAAAGGATGATTTGCAGGAGCACATGCACTTCAATTAAGAATATTCGAGGACCAACGCTCAGGCCAGAAATACCACGACTGGCTCTTTATCACAGCATAGAGTCATCTCTGCCCATCACAGTGGCAGGTTCTCATCCCTGCCCAATTGCCCCACGAGCAGGTTAGTCCAGAGTGATGCATGTTTCTGTATCATCTCTCCAAGTGTCTGTGTAGCATAGGCCCAGGCAGGGCCATACTGGGTGGCTGACTCTGTAACCTCCCCAGGAATACAGCCACAGAGTCCCAGGCTGCGTTCTCCCCAGAGAAGGGCATTTTCTGTCAAGCTCCTTTAGGTTCTTGGGTTGTCCCACTCCTTGAGGTAAGCAAACTAAAGCCTCAATGTCCTAAGAATGATCAGCTCTGAGGACAGTTTATGGAAAGGTATGGCTTCTCAGTCAATGGAAAATGTGTCTATGATGTCAATGAAGGCCAAGGTCCTCCCTTGAGGGGATTCGCCATCACTTGACTAGGTCAAAAGCACCCTAAATGTTATTTGCCCAACTCAACTAAGCTAGACCTAAATCACATCAGCAGAAACATCTGGAGGGAGGAGTGTGAACTGCTGAGCTTTTCTGTAGGGTGTGTCCTTCATACTTCTACTCCAACCTTATCCCGGATCCTTCCACAAAAGGCAGGGAGAATGAAGAGACCTGATAAGAGCAAGTCTGCCTCTCTACCACACATTTTCTTGCTTCATTTCCTCACAGTTGACTGAGGCCTGCCACAACCAGTCCATCCTGGCTCTGAGGACAGAGGGGAAGGCCAGTCCTCAAGAGCTGAGTTCTCAACCTGCCTTAATGTGGACTTCCACCTTCTCTGTGTCAGAACTCCCTTGGTTTCAATGACTATTGTACTGGCTGGTTTTGTGTGTCAACTTGATCCAAGTTGCAGTTATCACACAGAAAGGAGCCTCCCTTGAGGAAATGCCTCCATGAGATCCAGCTGTAAGGCATTTTCTCAATTACTCATCAAGGGGGGGAGGGTCCAGCCATTGTGGGTGGTGCCATCCCTGAGCTGGTAGTCCTGGGTTCTATAAGAAAACAAGCTGAGCAAGGCAGAGGAAGCAAGCCAGTAAGCAGCACCCCTCCATGGCCTCTGCCTTAGCTCCTGCCTCCAAGTTTCTGCCCTGTGTGAGTTCCAGTCCTGACTTCCTTTGGAGATGGACAGCAATGTGGAAATATAAGCTGAATAAACCCTTTCCTCCCCAACTTGCTTCTTGGTCATGATGTTTTGTGCAGGAATAGAAACCTTGACTAAGACAGCTGCTATCTAGCTTGAGATGACCCAAAAAAAAGGCAACATACTGGCGAGGGCAACTGGTCATTACGACTCAAGGCATGGCTGCCATCCAGTGCAGCAGCACTCTCTTGACAGATAATCAGGAAGGAAGCTTTCGTCTGCTCTGGTCCTGAGGTCCCCTTGCTCAGCACTCCTGATATGGAGGCTTAGGCAATCAATACACAGGGCTGTGAATACCTCATTAGCACTCACAGTCCACAAGTCACATGCTTAGGGGCCCAGGTAAAGCCCATGCATGACAAGGTAACCCATGTGACACAGCCACCGTCCACCCCATGGGAATCCCCACTTCCCTTAACATAAGGTTACTGACTTAAAATGCACCTAGGGCATGGTTAAATCTGTCTTAGGTTTTTCTATTGCTGTGATAAAACATCATGATTGTTAAGTAATTGGGAAGGAAAGGGTTTATTCTAGCTTATGACTCTCAGGCCATACTCCAATGCTAAGGGAAGTCAGGACAGAGATGCAGTCAGCAGGGACCCGAAGTCAGTCACTGAGGCAGACGMCATGGCAGGGTGCTGATTACTGACTCCCTCCTCTTCCTCGTCTCCTCCTGCCCTCTTACAGCACCCAGGACCACAATCCCAGGGCTGGCCTCCAAAATGAGCTGGGGCCTCCCTCATCAATCACCAATCAAGCAAATGCACCACAGGCTTGCCCAGGCTGATAGAGCTTTTTCTCCACCGGGGTTCTGTCTTCCAAAATGACTCGTTTGTTTCAAGTTGACGAAACTACACAGCTCTGGCACGAAAAGTCAATTCACCATATCAGCTTCACATCTGAAAACCATGTTGCATGCATGGCTGGGCTCAGGAGCTCCACGAGTTCTTTGGGGGTTCTCTTTGCTGTCTCCCTCTGTATGCAGCTCCTCTGTCACTTCTGACTTGGGGTTCATTCCTTCATGTGGCAGAGAAAGTGACAGAAAAGGACAGAGTTGGGGCTGTGATCAATGAGAGTGATTAGACCACCTAACATGAAAAGGAAGTCCCTAGGCTTGCAAGGGACTAAGTACCGCCTATGTTGGGTGACAGTGGCCTTTCCACCAGGAAGAGGGTTTGAAGCCCGTGTAAATCCAACTGCAAGAAGATACAAGTCAGTAAAGAAGGTGTGAGATTGTCCGTGCAGACCCACATTGGACTGAGACATCTCAGGCACTCTCGGGAAGCCACAGGCTCGCACTGAAGCCCCCTGCCCCAAGAGCCACACGCAAGCCCAGGTTTTACATTCCAATTGTGGGAAAAAGGAATTTCTGCCCCACTCTCTCTAGATCCATTCCCAGCCAGTGGGGAGGATCCTGAGCCTGAGCGGACGCAAGGTGGGCGACAGGCCTGTGAGAGTCTACACATCTAAGAAGAGGCTGAGTTCCTGAGGAGGAAACGCCATGCCCTGCGTCTCGACAGTCAGATGCTGTGGTGAGACAGGGCAATGAGAACCAAAGGCTGAAAATCTGGGAGAAGTCTGAGCTGGAGCTGACTTGTATGGATAAAGTCAGGGCACTTCTGAATTTTCTAAGTTTGAAAAGCATCTCTGGAGGAAGGGGGGCACTGTCACTGCCTGGCACCCGAGTGGCTGTCAGAAGCCTGGCCTGTTATATGCAAAGCCTGTTATTGGGATGCTGGGAGGCCGGGAAGCCCCGCAGTTCTGACAGTTCAGAGCCAGTGGGTGTGGGTTGCAATGAGCCCAGCAGATTCTTTAGAATCTGTCTGGCAGAGGCAGGGTTAAGGGCACAGCCTCCCACGGAGGGACTCATTACAGGAGGCTGTGAGCACAGAACAGGGCAGTCTGCAGTTAGTGTAGACAGCTTCACAATCGACTGAACACTGCAAGCTGGTGTCCCCAAGAGAGAAGAGAGCAGGAAGGATGGCGTGGTGCCGTCTGGCCATCAATATCTCAGACTTTGATCCAACTTCAGATTTAGCTCCAGCACACGCTTGCTTGACAGGCGCTGGGAAGTTGAGCAAAGTTTTCATTTGCTTCGAATTTCTCACTTTTTTTTTTCACACACAGTAGGACTCGTACTTCATGAAGATGAGCTTCCTGCTTTTGGCTCAGTAGTCCCTGGGTAGTGCATGCATGCTGTGCGTGCTGTGCATGCTGTGCGTGCTGTGTGTGCATGTGTGCTTGTGTACGTACTTGCGGATGTGTGTGAAGTGCGTGCTTGCGTGCTGAGCGTGCGTGCGTGTGTATGTGCATATGTGCGTATATGTGATGCATGCTTGCATGCAATGTATACGTGCATACAGTATGTGCATGCATGACAGCAGAGGTCAGTATCAGATGTCTTCTTTGGACACTTCCCATCTTATTTTTTGAGCCAGGTGTCTCATTTATCTGGAGCTCACCTATTCGACACTGGCTACAAGCTTATCTTGTATTGTATTGATAAGATTGGCACCATCTTATCTGTTGTGCTCAGGACTGAATCACAGGTTGGGGGCAAAGTGCCTGGATCTTTTTTATAGGGCCTGGGGTCTAATCTTGTGTCCCCATGCTTTCTGGACACGAGAGTAATGGATCATGCTGTATCATCAACCTCTTACAAGTTCTTTATCAAAGAGATTGCTTAATCTAAAGGACCATGAAAAGGAAAGTAAGTAATCAAGTGTCTCGACTGCAGGAATTGTCAGGGCCTTTAACACTTAGCTATTCASTAAGCCTCTGAAAAGAGGGAACCTTCAGGGACCCCAGCTCTCCACAGGTGTGGCTCACTGAAAACCCAGGAAGCTTTTAGAAAGTTCCAGTTGACTGAATAAATGCCACCTCTAAGCTGTCACCAGGGTGACCTCAGAACACAAACACATCTACCTGAAAGACTAAGACAGTCATAAGCCAGCCATGGTTGTGCAGACCTGTAACCTCAGCAACTGGCAAGGCTGGAGCAGGCCGGAGGAGGCCAGCAGGTTGGAAGCCCATCTGTACAGAGTGAGTTCAAGGTCACTCTGGACGGTGGAGTGCGACCCTGTCTCAGAAGGAATTGTATGGCAGGGTTCGGCGAGCCGCTGGGTGGCAGAGCACCTGCAAAGCAGAGATGAAGACCTAGCTATGTTCCATGCCGTTAATGCAATTAAAAATGAGTCAGAAACATGGAGTCACCCAAGGACACAACCCAGGCATCAGCTGTCTCCTCTGGCCTGCCTTTCTCAACTGTGGGGTCACTGGGAGCCCCTCCCTCTCAGTAGACCCTCCCTTCCCTAACTTCCACAGCCAGGAAGTTGCTCAGGGTCTAATTTAGCAGGCTCTGAGATGCTGGCGTGTCCCTGGATGGCACTTCACGGAGGGAACATTCTTCCCTTGCCTGGACTCAGGGTCTCTGTTCTTCAGACATCCTGGAGACGCTCTGTCCAAGGGAGTCCACCTGAGGGGATCCACCAGCAGTGATGTCCCAGGAGAACATGCACGTGAACACGCTTGTTCATTTGGCATTTAAGTCACGGTGAGTGAGTTTGGCATTTAACAATGACCACGGTGACTCTTGTCTGTCCTAGCAATACCCTGTATGCCACCCCATTTCCTGTTCTTACATACATTCAGGCAGGCAAGCATGCACGCGTCACAGGAATCATATGAAGGCCTATGTAATCTTGGTTCGCTTCTGGTTTTTTGGAAGTTTGAACAGAGAGAACTCAAGTTACAGCTGCTGTGAAGGAAGCAAACCGTGCTGGCCAACTGCAGGCAGGGAGGCTCAGCTGATCCAACAGAAGGCTGAGTCGGGGCAGGCCAGGAGCAGCCCGTTTTTTAAGACCCCTTCTCTCACTCATGATGCAGAAAGCACCACACTGGCCATTGCTGCCTGGAGGGACTGAGGAGCATCAAGGCCCCAGGCAGCCCCAGCCCCAGCTGCCTTGTGGAAACTGGAAACCGACTCCAGGCTCCTTCTCGGCCCTGCTCTCTTTCTTCCTCTTCAGTGCTGTCTTTGTTCTTGGCGGCCTGTTTCTGGCTTCCATAATGAAAAAGCAATACGGGCAGTGGGTTGCCTGTAACACAGGCTTGTTTTGTTTCCAGCCCTTTTATTATTTAACCTGGCCCCCGTGGGGAGGTAAACGGATACCCTATCAGGGAAGAGGCAGGCAGGCCTAGGGAGCCGAGGAAATTGGGGGGTCAAGATTTGCTTGGGCTGGACGATTTAATTTCCCAGACTGCTGGGCCTGTCAGAAATTTCTGCCGCAACCACTGGGGCCCTTGTGAAGCTGAACAGCCCAGGAAGAAAATGAATTCCTGGATCAATTCCTCTGTTTGGAGACCTTCACTTGCATTCGGCTGAACAAAGAGTAAGAAAGACAAGGAGAGAGGAAGGAGCCCGGTGTCTGATGCCATCACGGAAGACTGACCCGGAAAGCCAGCCCAGGTCCGTTTTTTTGTGCTCCCCAGAAGCCAGAGACTCCTGCATTAAGCTTGACTTAGAACCCCAGAAGCCTTCTTCCTCCTATCTCGAGGGCCTGCCCCGAGCTCTGTTGCTCAGCTCTCTCACCCAAAGGACGGAAGGATGAAGCCGCCCGTGCCGGATTCAGACACGCCTTACCCTAGAGGTTCTAAAATCGGCGGCGGCGGTCTTCAGCCTGGGGTGTTAAGATGGGCTGGACCTTTAGGGCAGAGCCTGCCTGGTGCTCCAGCCTCTGGGAACTCTATACTAGAGAGGATTTATTGCTCCTGTGAGGATGAATGTGCTCCTCCTTGTGTTGAATGCTCTTGTCCATCCTGGAGCACAGTTAGGAGTTGGAGGTGAGCACTTGACAGACAGCAGCACGTTTCTCCATGAAAACCTCCAGGTCTGTGGGCTAAATAACACTCTTATTTAATGCACCACACAGCTTCTAGTGTGGTGTTGTCACAACAGACAACAGGCTAATACATAAGGAAAGTGTGTCTAGGGGCGGTGAAGCTGGGATCCCAAAGGCCTGGCAGGTCTGCCTTGTCTTCCTGGGGGATGGGCGTCAGACCAGGCCTCATAGGGGGGAAAAGGTTGCCGCTGCCGCCATCTGTCCTAGACACTCTGTCCTAGTCACTGCTTGTGGCCGATTTCCCAAAGCCTTCCTGCTAAATCCTGTTGCAGGGCTTCCATGAGCCTCCATTGTGTCCTCATTAGGAGTGCATCGGGGAACTGCCAAGAAAGAGCTAGTGTGCAACAAGCTGAAGGAGGGCAGGAGGGTGCTGTGGACCCAGGCACTGAGAGAGAAGACGCCGGACCGGCAGCTGTGCTAGCTCCTGGGCTCTGAAGCTCAACTTCAAGTTGCAGAGGAACAAAGAGTGCTTAGTGCCCTTCTGTTTACTGTGTTCCGTGAAAAGTTTAAGCAGACATGGAATAGCATCCTTCAAGTAGCTGAACAATGGTGACAGAAAATAGCTGAGTAATGATGATAGAAAAAAGCTGAGTAATGATAGAAAATAGCTGAGTCATGATGATAGAAAATAGCTGAGTCATGATGATAGAAAATAGCTGAGTAATGGTAATGGAAAATAGCTAAGTAATGATGATAGAAAAATGGCTGAGTAATGAGGATGGAAAATAGCTGAGTAATGATGATAGAAAATGGAGCTTCTCTAGGGAATCCCCGACCTGAGGCTGAGRCTGAGGCTTCGGTCTGATGGGCATCATGGCAGCTCGTATTGAACTCTGGAATCTCCGGGGGAACACACATCTGGGTGTGACTGTGAAGGTAGGGCAGACCCACCCTGAATGTGAATGGCACCATCTGTGGGTTGGGGTTCTGCACTGAATAAAAAGGAGAATTGAATGTAGTTCTTCTGGAAGCGCTTGGGCCTGAGTTTATGGTGTCCAGTGTCCATCTCTGTCTGAATCCTGACTATGGAAGCAATGTGAACAGTTGCCACACACCTGCCACCGCGATAAATCAAACCTTTGAGTGTGAGCCACATTAATTGGGTCGGTAAGTACCTTCTGGGATTTGATCACAGTCGTAGGAAAGGAAACAGATACAGATGTCATGTACACTTGGTGGAGACACTAGGGGTACATGACTTCCAGGGTGACCCTTCCCACAATCAAACCAGGTTTGTTGCTACTTTGTTTCCAACCCAATTAGCTGGTAAAAGAAATCTCAACTCAATCAGTAACAATACAAGCTATAAGCCCAGATTGGCCAGATCTCCCACTACACTACTCTAGTCCCATCTGTATTATTCCACATAACTTGTGGTTTCTCCAGGCTATGAGCTTCTCTCTCTGATCCCTCTGTAGCTCCTCCCCCTTCCTAGGTGATCTTTTTCTCCTCCCCCAAACTCTCAGCTCCTTCCCTTCCTCCTGCCCAATCATAGGCTCAAGTCTTTATTTGAAAAGTTAAGGTGAGGAGAAGGTTCACAAGGCAACTCCTCATCTGCAGCCCCTAGGCAGGCAGACAGACAGACAGACAGAGGAGAGAGAGAGAGAAGAGAGCAACTGGCCAGTATTTTTTGAAACTAAGGGCCAGCTTCAGACTAGAGGAAACAGCACAGGATTGAAAGGTCCTGCCTTGAAATTTTGTTTATTTACCCCCAGAAAATCCTGCTTTGGAAGGCCAGAGTGCCACAAGATAAGTCTGTGCTCTGTAGTGCTTACCTTCCCCCTCCCTGCCCTGACCTCTATTCCAGGAAATAATCACAAAGGTTGTTCTACAGATGATGTTTGCCCAACCCCATCTTGCGGAATGCAGCTACGCCCAGTCCCCTGGGATGGCTTGCAGAATGCAGTTACACCTGGTCCCCTGGGATGGGTTGCATTGCCTCAGGACTACCTGAATTCCCACAGCCCTTCCCCCTTTGTGGTGTCTGTATAAAAAACCCCTTCCGCTGTACACTCCTTATCGNAAGAAAGAAAGAAAGAAAGAAAGAAAGAAAGAAAGAAAGAAAAAAGGAAAAAGCATGAAAAACACAGATGCAGAGACATGTTTATACACAAGAATCCAATAAAACCACAAAACTGGAAGTCATAATATACATGCAAAGGAACACAGAAGTTGCACAGACATTAAAAAGCACTAATATGCATAGCCAGGCAGTGGTAGTACATGCCTTTAATACCAGCACTTGGAAGTCAGAGTCAGACAGATTTCTGTGAGTTCAAGGCCAGCCTAGTCTACAGAGTGAGTTCCAGGATAGCCAGGGCTACACAGAAAAACACTTGTCTTGAAAAACAAAACAAATCAAACAAAAGAATCCTTAATATATGGAGCCAGTGAGATGGCTCAGATGCCAAAGGCCCCTGTTGCCAAAACTGACAACCTGAGTTTTGTCTCTGGACTCAAAGTGGAAGGAGAAACAAACTCCATCAAATCGTCTTCTGATTTCTACATACATGTTGTGGCACATGCATACTCACCCCCCCAACATATATAGAAGGTAGATAGATAGATAGATAGATAGATAGATAGATAGATAGATAGATAGATAAAAAAGAAAAGAATCCCCAATATGCTTCCCATAGAAATATCTAATATTTTACCTTTTCTAAATTTGAGTGACTCAGCTTGGGGATTTTTTCAATTTTTAAAATCTATTATTTGCATATTAATATAATAATATGTTTCCTCATGGCCTGTTAGTACATGCATACATTGTTTTAGTTCTACTTATTTAAAATTTTAATTATTTTGAGAATTTCATAAATTCATAATGAAGCATAACCACATCTTTCTTCCATTTCCCCTCTCTGTCTCTCTCATGCCCCACCCCCACCTTTATGACTTGTGACTTGAAAACCACTAAGTCTAGTTAGTGTTGCTCATATGCAAATAGGCGTGAGTCCATCCTACCACAAGATATGTGGGAAACCTACCAGTCCTCAGGACAGAATGATTTTCCCTCCCCTAGAAACTACCCACTACCAATAGTTCTTTAACAAGTGGTGAAGCCTGTGGTTTGTCTACCCCATCGATGCCAGACCTTGGGTGGTCTTGATCTGGTGTAGGTCTTATACAACTGCACTGAATTCGTGGATGCAATCGAAGACTGCTAGCAATTCAGTGTCCTCCTGATCCTACAGCTCTATTCTTGCTACCTCCTCCTCTTCAACATCCCCTGAGCCTTTGTGGGATTTACACAGATATTTACAGCTGATCACTCATTCTCATATTCTCATTCTTGCTTGATCAGTTAACCATCCCTCCATTGACTGCTGTTGACTGCAGAAAGAAACTTCTCTTATCATAGTTGAGAGCAGCCCAGGTCTATGGGGATAAGCATAAATATTTAGAAGGCATCTTGACAGCACGACTCTATAAGTAATAGTTTTTACCCTAGAACCCATGACCTCCCCAGTCTTGAACTTTTGACTAGAATTATAGTCCCAGGTATGAAATTTCTTCCTGTGAGTAGGTCTCAAACTCAATGAGAAAGTGGTTAGCTAGCTCATAGCTGTTATGGTACTGTTGCTCCAGTAAGCACATCTTGCCTTGCAGGCCAGTACTGCGTGGTTTCAATGTATCCTTCAAGGGCATGCTTCCAATGACCTAACCACTTAGCCACACCTCCTCAACAGTCTACCACCTCCCAGTACTGCCAAGTTGAAAATCAAGCCTTTGACACACTAGCCTCTGGGTCATACTCATACAACTGTGGCATCATCCTTTAAAGCTATAGTATATGGATATAAACTGCTTCTCTGTACTTCCTAATTTCAAGATGGCCAACTTGCCAATGGATGTGCTGGTTCAGCTTTAAACATCAATGCATATAAATCTCAGAAGAAATAAAGCGGCCATTGTTGCTTTTGTCCTCCATCAAGTTGAAATGATAGTTTAGTGCTACTGGGTACACTGTGTCAAACAACCATTTTCTTTACTGAGGTACTGCATGTATCCACTGCTCTTAAAGGAAACTCTTTGTATCCCAAACCAGTAGCTTCCTGTTTTTTTTCCTCTCTCTTCACTACAAGTCTGCATCCTGCCTCTTTACCTAGCTCAAATATGTGACAAAATGGCAGGGTTTTTTGTTTTTGTTTTTGTTTTTGTATGTTTGCTTTCATTAATCCTAATGTTTAAAGGGTCATCCTTGCTTCAGAGTATATCCATTTTTGTTCATTTCTGTGGCCCAGCAATATTGCATCGTGGTTATATATACCACAATTTAAAATGCACTTGTCCATTTATGGGCACTTAGACTATATATCTATAAGGTATAAGACCTTTTGGGCCGTACGGTTAGTACAGCTATAAAAATCTGCATGTGTGTTTGTTTGAACATTTAGTTTAGATTCTGCCTAGTAGTGGAGATGCCAGGAAAGAAGGGGTGGTAGTTTTTCACAGTGGTACCCCACTCTACATTCCCACCAGAAATGTGTGGGGAGTCTGACTTTCTCTATGTGGTCACCATCCCTTACCATTTCCCTATTTAAATAGAGTCACATTGGTAGCTACCGACTCATCATTGTGGCTCCGATATGCATTTTCCTAGTGACTAATTTTCATGGGTTTATAGGCTCTGGGCATGTGTTGTCTGGAGACTTGTCTCTTTGCCTTTTGTTCACTTTTACCATGTATTTGCCCATCTCAGACATTTGATCTTAAAAATGCTTTCTTTCATCGTGAACACTGTCTTTTCATTCTTTGCTCTATCTTTAGGTTCATAAATGTTTATAATTTTGATGACATTTTACCAAGAAATACACTGCAAAATCCCATCAGTGAAGATTTGCTGATTTCTCCTGGTAGTCCTGTGGTCTTAGCTGTTACATTCGTGTCACTGGTCCATTTCGTGGTCATGTGATACAGAAATTAATTCTAGATTCATTCTTTTGCACCTGAGTATCCAGTTGGACCAGCACTATTTGCTGAAGAGATAATTCTCCCTTAAGGATATTTTTAATCATCTTGGATCCTGACAGAAGTTCAATTGACCATGGATACATCTCTAGGTCTTTTCCATTGGCCCAGAAGCCTGATGCTCTGCCAGTGGCTGAGATTGCTTTGAATATGTAAATAGATTTTGGAAGAATTGTCATAATAATAATAATAATAATAATAATAATAATAATAATCTAATTATGAATAAACATAGACTTATGGGTTATCTTTCTAGTAACATAGTTCTTTAGCACTGTACGTGCTCGCACACACACACACACACACACACACACACACACACACACATACACACACATACACACATACATCTGGGTTGGTTTGCTGCTGTTTCCCAGTGCTGGGATCAAACCCAGAGCCATATATGTTAATCAAGCCATCTACAACTGAGATATATCTCTGGGCATTGTATCTCCTGGATCTGAAGTAACAGATGGTTGTAAGCTGCCACGTGCATGCTGGGAGTCAAACCTGGGTCCTCTGGAAGAGAAGCCAGTGCTCTTGACTGCTGAGTCATCTCTCCAGGCCTTGGCTTGGACTCTCCATCCTCCTTCCTGAGTCTCCAAAGTGCTGGGATTGCACGTGTGTGCCACCACTTTTGACTTGGAGCATTTAGCCTATTTACATTTACATCTAAATTAATTACCCACAAGAAAAGATTTTCTTCTGCCATTTCACTATTTTTCTATGTCCTCTACCCTCTTGTTTCTAACTTCTTCTGTTACTATCTTCCTTTGTGTTGCATTGGTTGTAACGAAGTTTTGAAGATTCTTCTCACAGACATGTTAAATATGTTCTTAGTGGCTACTGCAAGAATTACAACAGCCCAAACTGATAACAAAATGGCTTGATAGCAAGTTAGCTTATAAATCATGCAAATACCCAGCTGCCCATTGGTATGGATTTATTGTGTTTATCTTTTAAATCGCTTAAAGAAATTAAACCTGACTTACCATCTGTTATAGTCCAAATGGAAAATGTTTCCCACAGGCTCGTATTTGAACATTTGGTCTCCAGCTGGTAGAACTCTTCTGGGAGTTATTGAACATTTGGGATATGGAGCTAGGAGATATAGAACACTGGGGTAGGCTTGAAGGCTATCATCACTTGGTCCTGCTCTGGGCCAAGAACTTTTCTTTCTGATCCAGTATGATGTGAACAAGTCATGCCACAAGCTCCCATTATCATGTGTGATGCTGCTATAGTAGCCACACCTTCCCTACTGTGGGAGATGGCAACCTCTAAGACAGAGCCAAAATAAATGTCTCCTCCTGTAAGTTACTTCTGTTGGGTTCTTCCGTGCCAGTGATGAGAAAAGTAATTAACACACTGACCAATGTCATTATAATTTGGGCTTTTATATTTGATACCTGAACAGGACATCTTGGTTTCTTCATATGGCATTGAGCTGCCCCTCAGAATGCCCTTTTGCTTGGTCTGAAAAACAGCAACTAGTCCAAGGCATCCCTAGAATGTGTTTGAGCATCTCCCTCCCTCCACCCCATCCCTCTCCACTCTCTCCTGCTTCACTTGCAGAGCTTTAGTTTGCTGAATGTGAAGTTCTCTGGTACCATGAATATATCAATAGTCCTCTCAGCACTGTACACGCCTCACCCCACTGCTTTGTGGCTTCCACAGTTTCTGATGAGAAACCAAATGATGATACCGCCGAGAATCCTTATGCATGGGAAAACATTCCTTTCTGGCTGTTTTCAAGTCCTTCTCTGAGCCTTTGCCTTCTGACAGTTTGATTATGTTTCCGTGTGGGGAATCTATAAGTTTGTTCTCCTTGGGATTTGTTGGGTTTCTTGGTGGACGGATTTGTAATTTTTATCAATCTGAAAACCTTTTAGCCAGTATTACCTCTCTTTTTCCTCTTTCTCTTTCTGGATGAAATGTGTGATCCGCACAGTGTGTATCTCAGTAATGTCCCACAGTCTTGGCTGATTCTGCTCACTTTTTTATCTTTCTGATCCATCTGTAGGATTACAGTTGTTTTGCATCTCAGAGCTGCTGCTGTCCAGTATCAGATTCCAGAACAGTTGCCTCAATCTCTTTCTCTCTCTTTCCCTCTCTCCATCCCTCTCTCCTCCCTCCATTCTCCCCCTACCCCTGCCCCCACCCCCATTCCCTCTCTCTGCAATGAAGGTTTCTGTGGAGGACTGAGTATTCTCCTTCACCATTTTCTATGAGTCATCTAAAAATATGTTCCTGTCTCCTTGCCCTTCTCAACCTATGCATATGCATGAGTGTTTGTGTGTGTGTGTGTATGTGTATGTCTGATGTATATGCACATGTATGCAGGTGTTCATGTRYGTGTGTGTGTGTGTGTGTGTGTGTGTGTGTGTGTGTGTGTGYAAAAACCAGAGGTCAATATTCTGGTGTTTTCCGCTGTTTAGCTCCATCTTATTTTTTGAGACAAGGTCTCTTACTGAAGCTAGAAATCCAGATATCTAACTGTTTTAGATACCACCACCTCTGCTGAGCTGGGATTCTAACATACGTGACCATATCAGCTTTTACGTGGCTACCAGGGATCCAAACTCAGCACCTCATGCTTGTGCAACATGCACTCTGTCTACTACACCATTTCCCTCACTTCCTCTTTTTCTGCAGTGCTGGAGTCGTGCATGAGAGGTGCATGTTCTGTTGTTGAGCCCCAGACCCAGCCTTTGACTCCAGATTTTTAAGGCTATCCCTCTTTCACAGTCAAAGAAGTGGTTATTAATACATATAAGGTATTTTGTGTTTCTAGATAAGTTCTTTAATCAGTTTGCTTTTTCTTTGAAGGACTTCTAAATCATCAGTGGCTTAAAGAAACAGAGTTTCCTCAAAAACCCAGACAATTATATAATCTCATTGCAGAATATGGCTCCCGTCTCTATAATTACCAGGTGATGTTTCATTAAATTACTCTTGCATACCATTCATTTAAAACTGAGTATGCTACAAGGTAAGTCCAGTTTGCATTGTATCATCTTGGTTTTGTGAGGACAGCTTACAGAAAGCAGGGTTCTTTTAAGAGGTTTTATGGCTAAGAAACATCACAGATTCTCCATACCTTCTGACACCTGCACACTCCCCAGAAGAGGCTCCAGGAAAATGGGGGGAAGGCAAATGATTCCTTATGACCAGCCTTCCATCTCCGGCCAGCAAAGTGCTCTCCTTTGTCTGGAAGCTCTTGAGATTTTCCATTCCTCATTCCATGAGGACTTCCTAGCATTCCTGACTGCCCTAGAATRAGGAGAAGAAACGATTTATTTGGTTTATACTTCCACATCACAATTCATCATTGAGGGAATCAAGGCAGAAACTAGAGGCAGGTACTGAAGCAGAGGTCATGGAGGAATGCTGCTTATTAGCTTGCTCTCCATGGTTTGCTCAGTTTGCTTTCTTATGCAACTTAGAACCTCCTGCCCAGAGTAGGCACTGCCCACGGTGGATTGGGCCCTTCCATGTCAATTATTAATCAAGGAAATGCCCACTGCTTGCCTACAATCTGATTGAGATATTTTCCTAATGGAGGRTTCCCTTTCCCAATTTGTTTCAAGTTACCAAAAACCTAACCAGCACACCAACCTTGGTACTGGACAATAGGTCAACCACATTAAACCCAACAGAGTTCATCTGACATGGCTTCTACAGCTCAAGGTCCTCATAGTCTTGGTCTTGGACCAGTAGCTGATCCAAATCCTTAAATCACCCTCAGGAATACAAATGTGCATCTACAGTGACCAGTGGTATCCATCTCCCTGTTACTTCCTTCTGTCTGTTCCTACCTTTCCCACCTTCAGAAACAGCAAGTAAGGCTTGCATCCTGGAGTTCACATTAAATGTCACTTTCTATTGGATGTGTGACTAGGTCACCCTCTCAGACGTGGTAACAATGTGGCAGGCTGAGGAAGACACACATGTAAGGTGCTCTTAAGTCTTGTGATGTATTTCAAGGGTCAAAGTGTGGTTTGAGAAGAAAGGTGAATGAGCAAAGAGGCAAGATTCAGAGTTATTTTTCTTCTTTATTCCAGGCCAGACTTCGCATGCCTAAGGAGCAACAGGAACTTTTAAAGTAAGTGGGATTTTATATATGCCATTGTCAGTTGTGACTCCAAACATTGAAATATCAGGGTTTGTTTTTTGGAAATTTATAAAACTGAAATAACTTTCCTATTGTATACCTTTTAGATTATGCCAGTCAAGAGCATTTTTTCTGGCTATTTCCTTTTAACCACCACAAAAAGCCAGTCTCTGTTTATAATTAAAATGATAGAAACATGCCAAGACCAGCTGAATATGGTAAAATTCAGCTGATCTTGGCATGTTCCTATAATTTTAGTATTTGGCAGGCTGAAACAGCAAGATCCTGATTTTGAAGCTACAACTGACATGCCTGTCTCATAAAAAAGAATAGAAAAATAAACAAGCAAGCAAACAAAGTCTCAAGGATGGACATTGCATAGATTACTACGCTACAGCTTGAAAAACACTTCTCTCTGCTGTACTTGAAATATAGGACATCCCAGCTTGAAGGAGTTGGCATTGGGATTTAGCATTCACTTGTATGAACTCACTTGACTGAGGACAAGTGAGACTAGCTGCATCCTGTCTGCTAAGTCTCCATCCACGTTGCTTTTCTTATACAGTGAGACGTAACGAGAAGACAAATGTAAATCCCTGCTTTCTCCTCCCTGAAAAATCTATTTCTTCCTCCCCTTAAGCTGCCCCCTTTGCCTATTTCTGGCCCTGACGCTGTTGGCAGGAACTTTAATGCTTTCCTCTTTCGCTTTTGTGATTCTTCTGTTTCCAGGAAGGAAAGCCAGACTTTGGAGAACAATTTTCGTGAAATTCTGTTTCTAATTGAACAAATAGATGTTCTGAAGGCGTTGCTTAAGGACATGAAGGACGGCGTACACAATCACAGCTTGCCTGTCCACAGAGAGGCTATGCAGGACCAGGCCACTGCTGAGGTTCTAGATGAGGCAAGGCGGGCTGGGGCACGGGCGGGGGTGAGACAGCCGTGGGATGCTCATTCCATTTCTTCTACCAGCTTGGTACCAACTGACATTTAACTCGTGTCCACTGGGCCCCCCATTTTTTTTTTTTTTACTACTTTTACTACTGTTGTCCCTGGGAATCTACTGTTCCACCAATGCTGTGTTACAGAGAGGATATCATGTTGCCGTACAACTTACTTCCCACAAAATAACCAACCAGTGACTCAGAAATGGTGCTCTTTGAATGTCCATAGCAAATACTTGCTAGCAAGAGGTTAAAAACTGTGCCTCTGGTGAGCTCCAGACTTTGGCAGGAAGCATCCCTGTGATGCTTTTCCTGCCTCCTGGACCTCTACCAATTTCTCCTCCCTGAGTCTGATTGAAATGTGTTAAAGTCTAACCCTGGCCTTCCACAGCTTCCAGGCTCCATCTTGTCCTTGTAATTGTGGCTCAGGGGTTGAGTTAGTTGATAACTTCAACTGTTGGTCCTGTTCAGGGTACTTGCTTATTTTTGAACGAGAGAATCCTTCAAAGCTTAACACTCATTGAAGTGGGTGAAAACTTGCTATTATAAGTAAGCAATTATCTGGCCTTTGTAAGCTGTCTGATTCTCAGATAATTATGGAATATTCCAGTCTTTATTGCTAAGTATAGGACACCAATGAGGTTCATAGTAAGGAGCGCACCTGACACAGCTCCATCTCATCCCTTGGGAGGGTCCCACGGTGCAGTGGGCAGGTCCATCTCATCCCACGGGAGGGCCCCATGATTCAGTGGGAAGGGCTTAAGAGGGAGCCCCAGATCCACCTTTCTGTGTGTCTATGGTCTCAATCATACACTAGCTTTAGCTCTCTGCATTGTCTGAGAGGGGTTGCTCCTACAGAGCCATGGATGAGACATCTAAGTGTATCAGCGCCTGGCTTTGAGAGCATCTGGGAGTTGTTCAAACTGTTACAATTCTGCAGATTAGGGAGTTCAGGTCCAGATCCATGAAACAAAGGGTAAATGTTCAAGCAGTTGGTAAAGGTTAATAACAGAATCTGTTCTTGCGATCTTTACAGGAAATGTCAAACTTGGTACATTATGTACTTAAAAAGTTCAGAGGGGACCAAATACAGTTGGCTGATTATGCGCTGAAGTCGGCTGGTAAGTACAGAAAAAAGAAAAGAAAAGATGAATGTGTTAAAAAAAAAACAATTATTTAAGAACATTTAAAATTCTTTATTAGAAAATGACACACATCCCTATGATACCAACAGAGGGTAAAATTAACAACTCTAGATACTAAGGAAGATTCTAGAAATGAGTTTCATGGCTTGCTTTCAGGAATCCATTAGAGTGTGTCTAAAAGGACCACGGAGAAAGCTGAGATGCTGCAGGAAAGTCAAGCWGGCTGAGAATAGTTGAGCTCAGCAGACAGACAGCGCTGTGTGTTATTATGGACCGTAATGGCACTCCTCACAGAGGTGCTAAGTGCATTATTGCTGATTAAATGCCAATGTTTAGAGGCGGTTTACAATGTAATATGCTCAGTACCTTCCAACTGAAGTTAAACCCAAGAGCTTACTTGGACTGTGAATTGCAATCTCTTGGTCAGTGGGCAGTGCAGAGGGGAAGGGGGAAGGGCAGTGTGAGAGACAATGTTGGTGAGTGGACTCATTTCTTAAAATGTACAGATGATCAAAAATCATTCAATAAGAAGTGCATAATGATGTGCTGATTAGAGAAATTGTGTACTTAAAATGTTTCTAAAAAGAAAACTTTGTCTAGGACTGTAGCTGAGTGGTGAAGTGCTAGCCTGGTGTATACAAGGGCCCTGAGCACTGTGATAATTGTAATGTGAATCAATTAACAGATGGATAGATAGATAGATAGATAGATAGATANACTCTCAGGGTCAATTCTGCAAATTTTCTGTGGGCCCCAAATTCTCTTTCTAAAGCCATCACTTTTGTCTGTGACTGTGTAGCCCTGAAAATATGTGGTGTCACAAAAATCTTAACTCTAGGAAAAAAAAGTTGCTTTGCTCAGAGGTGACCTTCCTTGTGCTCAGGAACCTGCAGTGAGTGACACCCTCAGCTCCTGACCCCTCTTTCATTCTGCATTCACATTTTAATCAAGCAAGTTAAAGTCATCAGTGTGCCCTAAAGGCCGGTGACACCTGGCACAGCTGAAATCTCATAAATAAATTAGGAGACCTGTGCGATGGGAGAACCCTTCCTTGTCCTGGCGGTGGAGGTCTCTGCATCTCATTCTCTGTAAATGCTGTGTCCTTGGTCAAGGTGGGTCTCAATGACAGGACAGATAGAAGGCTCCCACAGGTCACTGCTGTGGCTCCTCAGAAGGAGGGAGGCATGGACAGGTGTGGATACGCTGGTGACAGTTCTGGCTTGTCTTTAAAGAACAGAAACCCAGGGATGTAAATTCAACTTCCTGTTATGTAGATGCCTACAGCAAGTCAACCTTAATGGTGATGATCAGCCACGTTAGCTATGGAAATAACTGTAAAAGTTCTGATGAATTTTTACRGACAGGGTAGTAGTCCGTGGCCTTCATTRTGGGATGATTGAAAGCTAATTTGTTCTCCTGATGGGAGCCAATGAATACAAACAAAGAAACAAAATTGCTGGCTTCTTGCTCTGCAAAGAAAGTAATGTATCTGTCAGCTATTGCCACACTAGTGCTGGGTAACAATCCACCCCTAACTGAAATTTTTTCCCACAAACCTGTTATTTTTCACTCTTTGTGGCACATCAATTGCAATACACCCAGTCTGGACTGGGGTCAGTTCATATCTGATGTGTGAGTGGAGCCATTTTTGGAAGGAGGGACTGTTCAGGCTATTTATGGTTGCTCTTCCTTTGGCTGTTCAATAGGTATGTGACTGTCTATGTGTGTGTGTGTGTGTGTGTGTGTGTGTATGCACATGCGCTTGAGCACACATGTGTATTCTGGGTGCACATGCATGTATATGCAGATGTGCATGTGTGTATATGTGCATATGTGTTTATGTGCAGATGCACAGGTTTGCATGCATATATGCAGATGCACATGTGTGCATATGTGCATACATGTGCATGTGCAGATATACATGTGTATGTGCAGTACACATGTGTGGGTGCATGTATATGTGGATATGCATGTGTTCATATTTGCATATACATGTATATGCAGTTGCACTGGTGTAAACAGGTATACATGCATGTACATGCAGTTGCACATGTGTACATATGTACATACATGTGTGTATTGCAGATACATATGTGTGAATGCTTGTATATACATATGTACATGTGTGCATATGTGCACATACATTTATATGTAGATGTACATGTGTGCAAAGGTGTGCATGTGTATATGCAAATGCACAGGTGTGCACAAGTATGCATATATGTATATGCAGTTGTACATGTGTACATATGTACATACATGTATACTGCAGATACACATGCATGAATGTTTGTATATGCAGATGTACATGTGTACATATTTGTACATGCATGTATTTGCAGATGTACAGGTATGCACAAGTGTGCATGCATGTATTTGAGCTTGCATTTGTAGGGCAAAGCTCAATCACAGCTTYTGTTTCTTGGGTGTCAGCCACCTTGTCTTTTGAGACAGGGTCTCTCAGTAGACTGGAACTCACCATTTAGACTAGTCTGGCCAGGCAGCAAGACCCAGGTATCTTTCTTCCTGTTTCTGTTTCCCCGGTACTGGGACTCTAAAAAGAATAGTCCACCATACCCAGGTTTTTCACATGGGTGCTTGGACCCTGCTCTTGCACAGTAAGGACTGTAGACTGAGGCATCTCCACTCCTTTCTCCCTGGCCTTTTATACTCAATGTTCCTTCTTTTGAGTTGAGCAAATGGCCTCGGTGAGCTTTATCAACCACAAATATTTTTCAGAAGAATAAAAACTGTCTCTTAGGCAATACATCTTTAAAAACATATTGATTGGCATATGATGATGTCCTATAAAACTCACTTGATTAAAGTGAGCAATTAAAAGGGATTTAGTAAATTCACAGAGGTGGATAAATATCACACTGGTGCACACTGAGGTCACGGTAACAGTGTCTGTTGAGTTGTTGGAGCTCTTCGAGCCCTCAAGTAGGACTCCAGACAGCACCATCCTCCTGCTGGACTCAGCACATGGTCCAAATGCACAAACATGCACATAAGTGCGCATCACACCTGCTAAGACAGTGACACAAGAAGGAGCACAATCATGGGTCATCGAAGGGTCAAGGAGACAGAGGAGGATGGGTGCTATCAAAGGGCTCAGTCACTACGAGAGCTTGGAAGAGGGATGATAAAGCCAGAAGCCACGGAACTTGGTGGCTTTCTTCTAGGCAGAGTCCTGAACCTCAGGAAGGCTCGGCCCTGCCGACCCTGCTGGCCCTGCCGGTCCTGCCGTCCCTGCCTTAAGCTAGGTGAGACCCACTCTTCAACCTTGACCTCTAGGATGATGTACTGAGCTGCTCGTGTTCCCATGTGTGGGACTTGTTACAGCAGAAGCTGACGCAGGCAGGCTACAGCCTCTATGCAGATGCCCAGTGGAGGTGACTTGAGCAAGCGCATCAACCCCAGACCCTGGTGCAGAATTTCTCTGCCAGCAATGACTTTCCTT
The DNA here is from genome assembly GCA_002335545.1 of Apodemus speciosus. Lineage (NCBI taxonomy): Eukaryota > Metazoa > Chordata > Mammalia > Rodentia > Muridae > Apodemus > Apodemus speciosus. The sequence continues at coordinate 78,283 of BDUI01005830.1, forward strand.
TGAAGGACATTTGGGATTCTGCACATATCTGTGACTAAGACAGTAGAAGCCAGAGGTACTGCTAGCAGCCTAAATGTCTGTTAGGATTCCGTCTAAGTTCCACCGCACAGCTAACTGACAATGGCAGGTGTGCCCCTCCCCACTGTTACCTGGCAACAGTCAGGTAGGTCTGGCCCACTATAAAAGGGGCTGTTTGCCCCTCTTCCCTCCCTTACATCTCTTATCTCTTATTCTCTCACTCTCTTAGCTTTCTTCTTGCCCTCTTGGACTTCTCTCCCCTTACCCCTCTCTCCACATGGTCATGGCCGGCCTCTGCTTCTCTACTCTCTCTGCCTTTCTYTGCCTCTACTACCCCCTTAATTCCCCTCCCCATGCCTTGAATAAACTATTCTATANATACATAGGTACAGATACATAGATACATAGATAAATACATAGACATACATACATAGATGTATAGATACATAGATACATTGATAGATACATACATAGATACATAGATAGATGATAGATAGATASATACATACATACATACATACATACGTACATAGGTACATAGGTACATAGATACATGGATAAATACATAGACACATATATACATAGATGTATAGATAGATACATGGATACATAAATACATATAGATACACATACATACATACATACATACATACATACATACATACATAGACAGACAATCTAATCTCAAATGGCTCCACTTATAAAAACTATACTCTTTTAATTGTTTAACCAGAATAGAAAAGCAGATTTCACCTTCAAAATGTTCAAATAGCTTCACAAATATTTGAAAACCAATTATATAGGTGTAGAACCATTAGGAATTTGAATCAGAAGAGAGAACTTGAGAACAAGCTTTTATTTTAAACAAAACATTTGTGGCTGATGAAATTGTCTAGTAATTGTCAAGACACACATTAATGGAATGAGTAGCACTATTACAGTAATTACCAAAGGATATTTCCCATGTGCATTTTTAGTATATATTTCTGGAAAGACCAGATGCCCAAGGTGCGTCTACATAATGTGTGAGTTATTAACACACATGGTCTTTAAAGAATTTTAAAAGTCAGTAATACAGTGGTGTGTGTGTGTGTGTGTGTGTGTGTGTGTGTGTGTGTGTTATCTACCATCTTCAGCAGTTTCCCCTCTCTCCTCTCCTCCCAGTCCCTCTTCCCCACCTCCCTTGCCACTTGTCCTTTTTATCATTTTGTAATGTCTTTTGTTTCTTTCTTTCTTTCTTTGTTTTCTGAGGCAGGGTCTCACAATATAGCCCTGGCTGTCCTGAAACTCACTATGCAGACCAGGCTGGCCTCGAACTCACAGAAATCTGCCTGTCTCTGCCTCCAAAGTTCTGGGATTAAAAGCATGCGCTACCATACCTGGCTTCATTTTGCAATCTGTTACAATAAACTGAACCCAGGAATACACAAGAATGACACGTGAGGGAACAAGCAGGCCTTTTCTGGGACCGCAAGGCTTGTTTATCTTTGGAAAATATAGCTGCATAGTTTGCTACAACAATAGATTGACAATCTTGTCAAGGGGGTGGGGTTAAAATTAGATAAAATCATTTAAAAACATTCAACTCATTTATGATTAAAAACTCTCAATAAACTAAGAGATTTTCTTCAACCTGATAACACACAGATATTCATGGGAGACCCTAATAAGACCATGAAACAGAATTAAGAATGCCTATTCTAATTAACATTACCATTGACATTCAAACCCAAGTGCCCCGGCAAGAAGAAGAACAGAGGGTGAAAGAGAGACCAGGCAAAAAAGTTAGAAGAGAACTAGCACATTTCAACTTATAAACAACGTGTGTGTGTGTGTGTGTGTGTGTGTGTGTGTGTGTGTGTGTAAAACAGGCCAAAATACCTACCAGAATAACCAATGTTTATATTGGTGTGTGTGTGTGTGTGTGTGTGTGTGTGTGTGTGTATAAGGCTGGAACATTCCATAGCTGTCTTTCTATACAGCTGCAGAAATAAAACAAAAAACAAAAAACAAAAAACCAAAACTATAGMATAGAACACAAGTTTGGAGTCATTCCACTATGAATTGAGTTTTGATAAAGCAAAAAAGTGAAGTCAGAGATCTTAGKACAAAGGACATTCATAGCAAAATAAACCTTAGCTGTAGACCAGAAATTAACCTGAATCTGAATGTAAAGCAGGAACGTATATAATTTCTAGGACAAAAGGTAAGAGAAAAGAGGCATGTAGTTTTTATTCATTATGTTGCTGCATCGGGGGTTAAACTCGCAGCCTCTTGAACGCTAGTCAAGCATCCTACCACCGAGCTATGTCCCTACACCTGACCTAAACTTTAATTTTAAGGCAGGTTTGATAAGTTGTCCAGCTGACCTTGAACTCACATTGCATCCCAGTTTTGGCCTTGAATTATCAATTTTCCTTTGTTAGCCTAGGAAATATCATCTTATAGTAAACACCAAAACATGATCAAAAGGAAAAGAATGGCCAGTTTGGATCTCATTAGTATTAAGTTGTGTTCTAGACAGGACAACTGAGAGAATGAGGAAACAATTCACAGGTGGAGAGTGAATTTTTGCACGCAAATTTAGCAAAGCACTCAGACCTAAGGTTTATGGAAGCTTTCAAACTTTGGTAATAATAAAACAGAAAACCCCAGTTTTAAAACTGGGGGAAAGGTCATAAAGCACTTTATGAAAGACATTAAACGTGAACAGAAAAATGAAAACATACTGGACACTGTTATTCATCAGTGAAATAGAAATCACAGTGATGCATCAGTACACATCTATCCGAGTGGCAGATGGAGGCTGCCAAGTGCTACAGGCACTGAGAAGCCCTGGGCTTTCCTCCACCACATGTATATGTGTAGCTATTAAGTGGGACATTTAGAAGGCAGCCTGACAACGGCTTCTCAAGTTAAATATAGCCCCAGTCACCCTGGGTGGCACCTCTGGATATTTACCCAAAAGTCAGATTTTACATTTACATCCAAACACGCATGACAAAGCTGAGAGTATAGCCCGGTAGGAGGATTGCCTGTTCAGGATACAGAAGGGCTTGGGTTCAAGTCTCGGCACTGCAAAACCCAGACAAAAACCCACACGAGAATACCTGTAGCAAGTGGACTGATAATCGTCAAAAATTACACGTGCCCATGAACAGATGACTAGAGTACACTGTAGGCAGCAAGAAGAATCACTACCCACGGGGATCTCAAGTGCTTTAAGTCTAGGTAACTGCAGGCAACAAGCAGCAGGCTGTGACTCGCTGCAAAGGGGCAGTGAAGGAATGTCTGTACTAGGTGAGTGTGTGAAGAGGTCTGGCCAGTGACCATCTAGGCCAGCGGCTGAGAAGGAGAAAAATGGGGAGGATCGCTACTCTCTGTAGGCTTCTTTTGGAGCAGACTAGTTCTGAATTTACTGTGGTGCTGGCTGGCACAATTCTGAATAGCTAAGGCAAGCAAGTCCGAACTGTACCCTTTAAATGAGTGTATTGTTTCTCAAGAGAGCTAATGAAAATTAAAAATGAAATGGATGAAAAGAATGAATAAGCACGCGCTTCCTCAGCAGAAGAAACCATTCAAGTTCTGTTTTCTTCTCCTTTTTTTTTTAAAGATTTATTTATTTATTTTATGTATATAAGTACACCATCCTGACTTCAGACACACCAGAAGAGGGCATCAGATCCCATTACAGATGGTTGTGAGCCATCATGTGGTTGCTGGGAATTGAACTCAGGACCTCTGGAAGAGAAGTCAGTGCTCTTAACCACTGAGCCATCTCTCCAGCCCCTCAATTTCTGTTTTCATGAAATGATTATGGAGGCCATCAGAGTTATATAGCTTAGGATGCAAAAGAGGTCTCCTGTCCAGTTAGTCATACAAGTAAAAAAAAAAAAAAAAATAACTGACGAGATAATTTTGCTTTAATTTCAGTTTTAGATAGACATCAAGCAACTGTAGGATAAACATGCCCTAAATACTGTATGACATAAGACTGTCAGGACAATGTTTTAAGATACATTGTCAATCACTGTATGTTTGTGTGAATGTGTGTGTGTGTGTGTGTGTGTGTGTGCAGCGCTCATGGAAGCAGGAGGCACTGGAGCCCCTGGAGTGAAAGTGGCTGTGAGGCACCTCAAGTGGTTGCTAGGAATTAAACTCAGGCCCTCTGGAAGATGGCCCACTGTGCCGTCTATCCAGCCTCCTAACTATTCTTCAGTAACTAAACTACAGGYTGTGTGGGAGATTGTATTTCCCATCATTGCATGTGGCAAACATGGATCCATATTTAATACTTCAAATTGCGCTATCCAAGAAAACGTGCAGAACTTAGATGCCTGGTCAGTATGATGTAAGTGTGTGGCTCCCATGTTAACACAAGCACACTGGCTCCAGTGTAAACACAAGCACACTGGCTCCAGTGTAAACATAAGCACCCGGACTCCAGTGTTATATAAGCACACAGGCTCCAGTGTTACACAAGTACACAGGCTGCAGTGTTACACAAGCACATGCTACTCAAGTGAACTTTGATAAAGTGATTTGCAGTCTTTAAATTTCTCATGTCTAAAAATACATTTTCCTCTTAAGATAAAATAACTTAAAAGGATAATGTTTGATAAATACTTCTACAATTCTTTGATTTCAATTAAAGTTGCTACAGAAACTTGAAGCCTGGCAAATTTACATAATTACTGTCACAAATGTAAGGTGAGGGGTGTGCATGGCATCTCCATTTTTGAGTATGACAGAAAAGTCTGATTTTCTCGATGATGATAAATATAACATACACACTAATTTTAGCTTTGAAATTACTCCAGTATTTAGGAGTTTTCTTATCACAAATTAGTTTCAGAGATTTTTAGGAAACTAGAAAAAGCAAACCAGACCTTCCATCTGGATATGGTGGCACATATCTTCACTCCACAAACTTAGGAAGCCAAGCCAGGAGGACTGCTACAAGTTCAAGGACAGCCTTCAATACCTCGTGAGATCCTATTTCAAAACCAGTGGAAAATGAACAAAGTCTTTCAGAAAGTGACAGGACATCAGTAGCCCTGACCTAACTGAATCCCCATGGTAAATTTGACTTTGTAGCTTTTCCAGTGATAGCTTTTCAGGAATATCACTAAAACCCAAATGACACGTAGGATGTTTTATGCTTAAGTTTAAAATATGTTGCAATTTTAGGAGCATCTGTCATTGAAGCTGGGACCTCAGAAAGTTACAAAAATAATAAAGCAAAACTGTACTGGCATGGGATAGGGTTCCTCAACTATGAAATGCCTCCGGACATGATTCTTCAGGTAAGTGCTAAGCAGGGTAACACCACGTCTACCTTAAGATATTGTTATGAAACGTCATGGTTGTACTAATGTTTAACATGGAGGCAAGAGCATACACATTGCCCACAGCACCTAGACACTTCTCCCAGTTCTACATATTACACTGTACAATTTATCTTAGAGTACTAAACTATAATTATTACATTTTAAAGATCAGAAAACTAGACTTTGTCAGAATATCTAATTCCATACCTTTAATTTTCATTGATTCTGTGACTTCCCTTGTTCACTGAAACCTTCAGTCACTTAACAAACATTTGTTGAAAGAGGCTGTCCTGCAAACGCCAGACTGGCATTAAGTGGGGTATGCCAATCACATGTCCTCACAGGGTTGACTATAACAGAAATTTCCACTGAGCCTTTCTTTCACTCAGAAAGATAATGACAGTCAACACACTATGAGCCGCATGGCTGAAGCTGCTTTCAAACTGAGAAGTATATTCAGAGACAAATCTCCAGTCTCTTCTTGCCTGCCTACCATTTTATATCTCGTAAAAGAAATATTTTGTTTTTCTTCTTTACCACCAGGACCTTCATCATCATCTTTATCCACATTTATCATCAACCATATCAACTATCTATAGGATTACCCTAATGTCCCATACCACCATCACTGTCAGCTCTGCCACCATCATTACCTCTACCATAGACGCCATTGCTTCCTCACTTATCACCAACATCATCAATCACAGCCATTGCCACCATGAGCACCATCACCGCCATCACCAATCACCATCAGCACCATCAGCGCCATCACCAATCACCATCACCACCATCAGCATCATCACCGCCATCACCAATCACCATCTCCACCATCAGCACCATTACTGCCATCACCAATCACCATCAGCACCACCACCATAATCACCATTGTCTCTTCACTCATCACCGTCATCTCCACCAGCACCATCAGCACTTAAAATTTCTAGCTGCCTTTTAGCTCTCAGTCTAGTCTAGCAGTGAAAGAAAACACACAGCTGTGACAACAGCAAAGAGGACTCACCTTTTAATTGTGCACTAAGTGCCTGTACCTCTGACTTCTAGAGCATTCATGTTGTTACTTACAGACTGAAAGGATTAGACTGTTTGACTTTATATTATTACTTTACAACTAAACAGCTATACCTGTATACAGAAGCATAAAGTGCTCTGGATGAACAACCAGACCTAGGCTGTTTTGAGAYGCTCTCCTGTTTGATCTGTGTCCTGAGGCTTCATGCTCTAGTCCTAAGAGCCTTACAGTTGCCAGGGATGAGGCGTGCTCAGTATGGAAAGGTTAGATCCATATGTCCAGAAAAGAGACTCATTTGATGTTTTTCTTTCTAGCCAGATGTCCACCCTGGGAAGTGCTGGGCCTTTCCAGGTTCCCAGGGTCATATCCTGATTAAGCTCGCCAGGAAGATCATCCCAACAGCAGTTACCATGGAGCACATCTCGGAGAAGGTGTCCCCATCAGGAAACATCTCGAGCGCACCCAAGGAGTTCTCCGTCTATGTGAGAAGCTATCTAAATCTGTCATTCACACTGGGTTGATGTAGACGGGGGTTGACAGGGAATGAGGAGGAGCTAGACTGGTTTCTCCGAGGATTGAAGCTATGGCCTCTTGTAAGCCAAGCTAGTAACTCTACTACTGACCTGTACCCCCAGTGCTGGACACACCTTTTAATTGTGCACTAAGTGCCTGTACCTCTGACTTCTTGCGCATTCATGTTGTTACTTACAGACTGAAAGGATTAGACTATGTTTGACTTTATATTATTACTTTACAACTAAACAGCTATACCTGTATACCTGAAATGTTGGCTATTTACATAAACATCGCAATTAGCCGTCGCGGTAGGTATTTAAAGGATCTACTCTATGCTCCTGGCAGGTGCGTGCGTGGCTCTACACCTGCCCAAGAGCTCTGGTTTCACAAATGAAACATACCCTCGCACGCACGCTCGCTCGCACGCACACACGCACCCTTAATTTTTGTTATGCCTACGCAATGGCTGGGCTTCTCCCTAACTCCATGTGGCTAACCCACTTTCCCCTCCAACATTCCTGTGTTATGCTTGCTAAATCTATATTTCATCTCTGCTATCTCTTTCCCAGATTCGTACAAGTCGTCAGGCCTTTAACTCTGATCTCTCCGCTTCCCTGTCATGGCGATTCTGCGCTGCCTCCTTCCCGTCATCCCTTCTAAAGATCCCGCCTTCGTCTCCCTGCCCAACCATTGGCTGTTAGTAACTTTATTGACCAATCAAAAACCACTTGGGTACCCTCAAACAGTAGTTTCCTTGAGTGATTTTGGGAGCCAAATTTAGACAAAGCATTAGAACCAACAATTCACCTTCCTGCTTCTCCCTGATCCCAATTCTTTTTTTCTCAAAGCTTTGACTAGCAACAACTTTATCTGTTAATGAGATACCTGCTTCTACATTTTCTTTTACCGTTAGTTCTTGATTTTTTTCAGTGTTGGCTATTAGGTTCACGTCCAATAAAAAATGAAAATCTCCTCTTTCCTGTGGCTCTGCTATCCAATATCTTTGTCTTTAAAAAGACGGGTGTACAGAGATATAATGCACAGAGCATGTGACCCTCATTTGAAGCTGCTCTTCAGTCTCTTGAGGATTCACAGTTATGTAGCCACCACTACAACTTCAGAACATTTTTGCTGCCTCCCAGAGGAGCCCGATGCTGCTTAATTTTCACTTCCTATCCCCATCAAATCCTTAGGTCCTGGCAACCACTAATGGACTTTGCTGCATAAATTGACCTATTCTGGACATTATCGTTACCATACTGTATGCACTCTATGGTGAATGATTGACAGAATCCTTCCAAGATTTACCTATGTTATAGCAGATGCCAATATTTGACTTTTTTTGAAACCAAAAAATAAATACTTGATAGTTTCTATTTTACTTATCTATTACTTGGAAGACATCTGAGTTATTTGCAGGGTTTGGGCTTTTTTTTGAATAACAAGAATTTGAATATTTGTGTGCAAGGTTTTACTGTGGATGTGGTGTTTTGTTTCTATGGAATACGAATTGGATTGGAACTCCTAGATCTGTGTTTCATGTTTGATGCTGGGGGGTGGGGGGGGGATTTGTGCCTTTTTGTTCATCTGTTTCAGTCAGCAATGCTTGTTGCTTGCTGTTGAGCTACTTTCTGTTCACATTTTAAATGTTTCCAAAGGTGTTTGTCAGCCATTTGTTCAACTTGCTCACTTTGGTACATTTCTGTTTCTGATATATTCATCAGAGGTGCATGTTCTTCCATTGTTTATTCTGGTCGGATAAATAGTGCTTCCCTCCCTCCCTCTCCCCCTCCCTCCCTCCCTCCCTCCCCCCTCTCAGCCACCCCTTTGGAACACTTCTACAGTCTGGCTTCCCTCTAACGATGCAGGTGAGCCTGGTATATGGTGGTCACTGTGGGGTCTCATTCCTGGATCCTGAAGGCTATTTCTCATGTACCTTTTCTGACTTATGTTCCATCTCTGAAAGGTTGCAACTCTTACATCCAAAATTTCATTTCCTCCATAATTATACTAAGACCTTGGTTTCCACAGATACTGTTTATTTAGAGTCTAATCATTGTCTTTCATGTCTGCAGTAAAGGCTTCTTTACATCTGAAAATGCTAATTAACATCGGAGTTCTGTTTCATCCTCTGTTTGTTTCCAGGGTCTCTGTTGATCTTATAAGTAGCTTTCCGTGAATCTCAATACTCCTTTGAAGCCCAGACACACAGTCCAGTTGACTCGGAAAGGATTCCTGCTTATGGGAAGTGTTAACTTGGCTGGTTTGCTGGCTCCTGCTGGGGAGGAATTGCACAGGGCAGACCTCAGCTGCATAACTAGCTGACTCAGAAAGAGAGCTCTGGCATGGTCTGTCAGTGGCCAAGGACTGCCATGGACTGAGGGCTACCAGGGACTTTTGAAATGATTGACAGCCAAGAGTCAGATCTCAGTGCCTCCTCTCCATGTCCTCAACATACCATGGCCCAGATCCTGAGCCTTTCTGGGCTTGCAGCCTAAATCTCTGCGATGCTGGTGCCACCCCAAGCCACAGGAATCTGTATTTCTGTCTTTCATCCTTTGACCTTCCCCATGGATTTTGTCTGTTGTCCTACTGCTATTTATTTCCTCGAAGGCTCAGACCTTACCTCCGTGCTTCAATATCTCTGGTGGGAGGAGGGTATTGCCCACTTCTTATGCCCACCGATGCTGCTCATTCTATGCTGCTGAGGCTGCTTCACTCCAGCCCCTGATGCATGGTGGTGTTGAGTTAGAGATGAGTTTTGACTGGCCCTGCCTGTCTGTGTTTACACACTGCTATTCCTGATTTGCAGGCAGTCTGGCTGGTTCCTCCAGGCAAAAATCATTTAGCAATAAGGAGTGCTTCCCTGTTTCTTCTGTATTACAGAATTGATGATCCAAGGACTTCCTCTGTTGTTCTTTGCTCTTGGCCCTACTACTATGAGACAGGGTCTGTCACTCAACTGAAAACTTGTCATCTTGGCAAGGCTTGCTGTCCAGTGGGTTCTCAGGTTCTATCCATCTCAGACGCATGATGTTCAGGTTACAGGCATAGGCAGTCTTGTCCAAATCTTTACAGGGGTGCTGGGGATTTGAACTCAAGTCTTCAAGCTTATGTAACAAGCAATCTTAACCATTGAGCCATCTCTCCAGCTCCAGCACATGCAATTTCAGGTCAATAGTTGCTGCTTGAGCACCTGCAACCATTACTTTCAACCGAGAACCGACTCATTACAGCCTCTGTACCTGTTGTTTTCTTTGCAGGGCGTTATGAAGAAATGTGAAGGAGAAGAAATGTTCCTAGGTCAGTTTATTTATAACAAACTGGAAGCAACCATTCAAACATTTGAGCTCCAGGTAATTATCCATTGAGAAATGCTAAGTTATGTTTGGCTTCATCACTAAGAGGGATTTGCTGGAATTACTGCTGACAACAGTCATGACATAAGCCCAAGCTAAGTGAGGCCATCCTAACTTCCATCCTTTGCTTCACACACTTGTCTGTATTTTAATGCACATCAGTTAACTGTATGTTATTGGTGCACGATTAATTACAAGTCATGCACAATTTCAAAGACAATTTCTAACTCAATCTCACTTGTTATTATTTCCCCAGATACTAAATTTCTCAGTCCTTTTTTTAAAACATAGTGCGCGCACTACACACACAGGAAGCAATCGACCACATGCACAATCCAGTTTGATAATAATTGTGTCATCGCCTTTAGTAAATGTTTTAGCTTTGAAGGCATAATAGGAGGTCTCGAGAGGGAGAGAGGAACTTAGTCAATATTTAATACTAGATAATATAGGTAAATTTTCTCTTCCTAAGCCAATGAGGGAAAACACCAACTGTTAACTGATATTGAACCGCACTAACATGTGTAAGATATCTCATCACTTATAGTTAACCACAGGAAGTAACTGGAGGAATGTAGAAAGTGTCTCATACTATGTAAGGATAAGTGTTTATGATACTTCTTAGTCAACAATGAAATTGATCCAAGCCCCTTCCACTTCCTGAGCCCCTACCAAGTACCCAAACAGCTCTTTATATACAATGATCTCACACACAGAATCACACCATTAATGGAAAAAATGTTTTGGAGAAACAAAAGACTGTACTAAGCACCTACAGACTTTCCTTGTTAGTGTACATTAGATGCTACAACATAGCAGCTATTTACATAGCATATTCATTGTGTTCAAGATTAGGAAAAGTCTTGAGATGGGACTACATGGAGAGCCAATCCTGACTTGTATGCAAATATTTTTTTTTTTTTTTTGTTTTTTTTTTCCGAGACAGGGTTTCTCTGTGTAGCTCCGGCTTGTCCTGGAACTCACTCTGTAGACCAGGCTGGCCTCGAACTCAGAAATCCGCCTGCCTCTGCCTCCCAAGTGCTGGGATTAAAGGCGTGTGCCACTTGTATGCAAATATTATACCATCTTATATAGAGGACTTGAGAACCCATCAACAGGAGGTCTTGGATGTCATTTTCTAGATTCCAAAGGATGACTGACTATCCTAAAATTAACACATTTGTAGAGTTTTATGTCTGATTTGAATATTCATGCATATTTGGATTCATATTCAGCTTTGGGTTTTGTTGAAGTTGTGTTTAGTTTTGTTTTAGATATTATTTTATGGAACAGGGTCCTGCTTATGATAGTCCAGGCTAGCCTTCAACTCATGCTTCTTTTACTGCAGCCTTCACAGTTGGTTTTAAAGGTCTGGTTTTCATACAACTCTCCCTTCAGTGGCACAGCAGCACGTGGGAAAAGGAGAGACTAAAGCACTGAGAGCCATTGGTGTGCCTAGACCTCCGGAGTGTCTTCATCCCCCTGTATTTACCCATTCATGGGATCTTTCTTTCAAGTGACTCATTTCCCCATCCATTAGAGCATGATTTGATTGTACTTCTGCTAGGGATGGAAGGAGGTTCCCACATTATTACATCAGCATTCATTAGAATTCAGAGGAATTCATTCAGCATCCAGAGGAATCTTTATAAGTCATTCATGTTTTCTTTTCTTTGTTTCCAGAATGAAGCTTCTGAATCTTTGCTATGTGTAAAACTTCAAATCCTTAGCAACTGGGGACATCCAAAGTATACTTGTTTGTACCGATTTAGAGTCCACGGCATCCCCAGTGATAACACTTAGAAGAGCTGGTGCAGAAGGCAGTGGCTGTGCAGCCAGAATGTCCAAGGATGTTTATTATTCCCTTATGTCAGATGCACCCCTAAGAATCAAAGATTGGGAGTGGGAGGGAAACCCCAAACTCATTCCTACTAGGCAGTAAAAAGTGAATGAATTTTACTAATAAAAAAATGAAAGTCAATCCAACACCCTTTGGTAGTTCTCTTTGAGCATCAGAGGTGAAATTGTATACAGAAGAGGGTCTCATGAGGAAGTCCTCCTCATCACAGTTTCTGCACTTGTAGTTATTCATCCCCTATATCAGGCACAATGCCCACTATTACCACTGTTACCAACCCTGAGCTGCAGGCTTTGGGTAGTGAAAGTAGAGAAGCCACAGAAAAATTTAGAGATAAACTTCAATGACAATATTCTCAAATAATTTAATGGACTCCTCAGAATTGGGTACTGTTCTTTTAAAAAAATATAAAATGGTCGACCAGATAGCTTGGCTAGTAAAGAACCTTTGTGGCCAAGTCGAGTGAACTGAATTCAGTCTTCAGTACACACATGGTGGAAGGAAAGAACATCTCCCCCAAATTCTCCTCTGACCTCCCACACTAAATAAATATACTGCTTAAAAAACACAAACAAGTAGAAACTGCTTTCTGTTAAATGTGAAACTGTCACATGTAAAATCAAAGTTACACGCAAATATAAACAACAATCAGATCAAGGGAATAAAATCAAAGCCACAGTAAAGGCCATAAGCATCAGGTAAAACAAGGGAGAAGGTGTATGTTGGAAAGGCCCCGTGCAACAAAAAATGATTAAAAGGTTTCAATAGATGACAAGCTTGACTCGGCTGGGAAGACATCAATTCTCTCTAACCTAATTTAGAATTATAATGATCTCAATTAAAATCAGAAAGTTATGGCTCTTACAGAGCAGTCATGAGGCAGGAATGCGTAACGGAGCTCCCTTGCAGGAGAGTGATAGAGCATGTAGCTAGCATGTGCGAGGCCTTGGGTTCTATCCCTACCAGTGAAGCAATAAGAATTATTTCCAAAAAAAAAAAAAAAAAAAAAAAAAAAAAAAAAAAAAAAAAAAAAACAATTCGATAGTATCCATGTGAAAAATGATATCTCATCTTGTTTTAAAAAGAATTATTTCTGCACATAGAGACAGAACACCTGGAATTCCAGCATTAGAGAAACTGAGGCAGGGAGAACCTGAGTTTGAGGCTGGCTTAGGACTAATTAGACAGCCTGTCTCAAATAAGAAACATGCGTTGACTATCAGGACGACTCAGCCAGTAACAGGTTGTAGGCCTAGATTTTTCAAAGCCGATTTCATTTAGGGTTCTTTAAAGCTTGAACTTTACCTTTGGTTGGTGCGTCTTCTAGCCCACCAACCAAAGGTAACTGGCCAAAGGTAGGGAAGAAAGATGGTTATTAGGACAAGGGGCGTGTGGACCTGTTTAGAACTAGCTCTTTTTGGCATTCCAATCTTCGTTGTCAGGGCATCAGCAGTGCAGTCTAAAACATCATACACCGATCAGAAGCTGTGGCTCAATCCAGAAGAAACTGTGAGGCTCTGCCAAATCAGCAAGAGCCCACCTGGGAAAAAGCAGCTKGAACACCACGAGAAGTTCTTTGGGACATTTCTCTCTATAAAGTCATAACAAGCGAAGATCAGTGAAGACCAGCAAAGTGTTGTGAGGCAAACCAATGCAAGAGCCTCATTCGCCGTCTGTTCAGGTATACTTACACTCTTTCCAAACATCACATGTCCTCTCGAGCGTCTGCCTCAGCAAAACACCCTCTCCTCTCATGTGTCCACTTCAGCAAAAAATCCTCTCATAAGACAGCTTCCAGAAAAACATCACATGACACAACTGAGTCTCCAAAGAAACCTGAAATTTCCACTTCAACAGGTACTGGCTATTAACGATGACAAGGAGACATGGTGGAAGAAAACTGTCTTAGGGTTTCCATGGCTATAAAGAGGTAACATGACCGAGGTAACTCTTATAAGGGCAACATTWATTTGGGGCTGGCGTACTGGTTCTGAGGTCAGTCCATTGTCATGGCAGGAAGCATGGCGGTACCCAGCCCTGCATGGTGCAGGAGGAGCTGGAAGGTCTATATCCAAAGGCAGACAGGAGAAGGTGGCTGCCTTCCAGGCAACTAGGAGGAGAGTCTCAAAGCCCCCCCAACACTGACATACTTCCTCCAACCAGGCCACACACCTACTCCAACTAGACACACTTCCAATAATGCCACTCCCTGGATTAAGCATATTTGAACCACCACAAGAACCAACTCATACAAGCTGTCCTATCATTTCCACCCCTTCCCCCCCCCCCAAATCATGGCATGTAGACCAGCTCATACATGTCATGGCATGCACATAACAATGCACAAAACAAATACGTGGAGAAATATTCCATCTACCAAACAGCTCCCATTAAAAAAAAAACATTCTTCACTTTTGACTTACATTTTAAAATAGTCACATGTGAAGCAATACATGTTGAATCTGGTTTTAAATTCTGTGAGGGAGGAGAATAAGCCGGAAGGTGGAAAATGAAGGTGGGTGTGAAATAGTCACTGAAGTGAGCACTCCTCCACAGGGACTGTCACTCTCTTCTGTCTTCATTCCAAAATGCTGATATTCCAGTGTTAATTTGGTTTAGGAAGAGCAAAATATGCATGGTTTTAAAACCTCAAAAGTATGTAGTAGACTATCCTGAGTCTAAATTTCATAACATCTATTATTTTGGAAGGCAATCTATTAGAAAGACTGGYCTTGGTAACACAAGTGGCAGATAGGTCTCCATCTTGTTTCAGGTCTCTTTGCAATACTTGTGGAAACCTGAGAAAAATATCAGATGGAAAAGTCCTGTGACAAAGGCTTAAAACAATACTTAGAACCATGTGATGTTGGCGCACTGATCTATCGGTGGAGAGGACAAGACAAGTCCAAGAGTAGATATATCTGTGTGGGGACCACATATGCAGCAAGGTATAAACTCGAAGACATGGACTCTTGGTTTCTTCTTGTTGGCGTTACAACACTACAGTATTATAAGCAAAAGAGGTTTATTTCTGCCCGTGGTCCTGGTACAGGTTCAGAAGGATGCAATTATCAATGGCTTTCACGCTGGCAGTCTCAAGACACTGAGTAATGCACGGGAAAAGCAAGGAGCTTTCAAGACCTAGCCAGACTTTGCTTTTATGTCAGTCCACCCTGGTGATAACCCATAATCCACTAACCATATGAACAGTTAATCGAGAGCAGAGCTGTAATCACCGCTTCATGCTCCCACCCACTAATATTTATAACAGGAATTACAAGAGGGAGGGAACAAGCCATACAACCATAACAACTGAACGAAACAAAGCAAATGGCCTGGAACAATTATCTAGCCATTAAGAGAATGAAATTGCTTCTTTGTTTATTACTTTACAATGTGATAAATCCCAAATAGAACACAGTAAAATATTTACAAGTGGACAATGAAACCATAAAAACCTTAATAAGCCCAGAGCTAATTCCTGTATGACATTGGATAGAGGAAGCTACGAAAGCACAAAAATTCTACGTCAATAGTGGCATTGCAAATAGAACCTTAAGACGGAAACATATCTGCCACTCATAATACAAAGGCTAGTCTTTCTAACACATTCTCAAGACAGCAACACCAATAACCCCTAGTGGAAGTTCTTAACAGTTAATCAGTCTGCAGAACGTTCAACCTAGGTGCACCTTTTCAGCCAACACTGGTTCACGTGGTCCACGCCCACCAAATATTGACCGATTTCCTCCTAGGTCGCATGTGATTCTCCTTCTAGAGTCTTAATCCCTCTGCATTTTACCTAAGCATTTTAACGTATTGCACAAATGCAATTTTAAAAACCTATGGAATTTATTGATGTATTTTTATTTGACATACATAAGATGGGGAATCAGTTGAACAACTACTTAAGCAGAAACAYACTCCTTGGGTGAGGGTGGTCCTCAAAAAGACATTTGCTCATGCCACCTCTACAGTATGAGTTTCTGCTTCACAGTTTTCTTGGGTAAAAAAATAAGACCAATATTGACTTCCAGTTTTGCTGTAGAACCTCTAAGTGATGCCACACGTTCTTTCCCTCTGGGGCAATTTTTCCAACACTAACTGTTAACAAGCCTGCAAATAAATTAGTCTCTTGTCCCCTGCTGAGACTAGTGAAGATGATGAGGCACATGACAGACACTGCCATCCCAGCTTTGGTGACAGTAAAGGCATGCAGCAAACCCAGGTAGCATATCTCTGCAGCCCTGAAGGTCGCCCCTGACTTCCAACTGTATACACTGAGTGATATTCTATATGTAATGTTTTCCCTTTCCTAAGACAAGATTGGGTAAGATGTTTTCCTCCAATAAGTAAACATAACACTGGCATTGCTCTGCAGATTCTCATGTGACTGAATTGCTCACCCTGGAGGTTTGGCCTTTATAAAATCAAAAATCCATTTACTAGCTAGATGGAAAATAACAAGCAGATATTGCAGTGGAAAATGCTCTGACACATATTACTTCTGTAACTCTCTTGAGTGATTTTTTTTGACAAAATCATTTGGAAAGAAAATATGGAAATGTCGATATACTTTATTATCAATTCCGAAATCATTGGCTTCACTTTCTAAACCTACTTAGCTTTATTGCTAGAATATATATTAGCGTTTTCTTCTATGAAAAGATTATTAGAGCTTTCTCATATATTTGTTGAGTAAAATTCTTACATTACTTGAGACTCATCAATAAGGAACATATCTTCATCGTTATGTACATCTCTTCTTAGGAATATTTTTAAAATGTGTTGCCGTTTTATTACATAATATTAAGCTATTTAAAATAAAGGTCAGATGTAATGGCCCTGCTTACAAAGTTTATTTAAATATAGTCTTTAGGAACTAGGGAGATGGCTCATTGGGTAAAGCACTTGCCTTCAATCACAGGAAACCAAGTTCGAATCCTCACTTAGAACACACACACACACACACACACAGGCACACACACACACACGCCAAATAGATTTAGCAAGTATTTGTAATTCTATTGTTCCTATGGTGAAGTGGGAGACAGAGATAGATGAGTCCCCAGCAGCTACGTTCCAGCTAGCCTGGGCTAGTCATCAGCTGATAGCAAAGAGAGAACCTGCCTCAACAAGGTGGAGGTTAAGTACTGAAACCAGAGATTTCCCCTTTGACCTTCACATGAGCTTCAAGGCATGGATGTCTCTGCACGTGCATGCCCACACAGACAATACAGCCTTTAACCACACGGAACAATTACCTTACTTCATGTGACATTTGATATTTCAAAATTAATGACATTCGGCCTGCCAACCACTTGTATGTCAGAGTGTAGGCTGGCATATACCTTCGTGTTATATATATTTTTCTATTTTTCACTTTACCAGTAATCTGCACTATTAGCTGTTTTATTACTATCTTAATTCTGTGTCTCAAGTTAAAGACAGTTTTTAAAAAATTCTTTATTTACTATTTTTGTGTGAAAGTGAACAGGCTCATTCCATGGTGCACATTCAGAAGTCAGAGAACAACTTTTGGAATTACACCTGTTCTTCCAGGTACCAAACTCAGACCTTCATGCTAAATACTGTCCCCTGCTGAGCCACCTTGTGGGTTGCACAGATAAGCTTTTACATAATTGGCAAAGGACTTTTAAGAATATTTTGTGGTTTGGATATGTGGTGAATTGGAAGAGTGCTTACTTAGAAAGTGGGGGGGCTAGAGGGGGTGTTAATACCAATACCATTTTAAATTTTTACAGGTATAGTCCTTGAAAAAAACCAAAATGTTCTATTCTGAGTTTAAAATCCTTTTAAAACAATTCTAAGACATTAAGAGGGCTTTTGTTTGTGATACTGGGATTAATGCAAAGGTCGTAATCCTTTTCAGCTAGTCTCTTAGTCTCTCTCTCTCTCTCTCTCTCTCTCTCTCTCTCTCTCTCTCTCTCTCTCTCTCTTCCCTCCCTCCCTCTCTTCTACTCTTCTTCCTCCCATCCCTCTCTTTGTCCCCTTTCCTTCTTTCATTTTAAAACATGTTTGTTGGCATAATGTCACTAAGATACCCAGGTAGGTCTCTAACCTGAGATCCTCTTGCCTAAGCACCCCCATTAGCTGGGGAATTTTATAGGTTCCGTTCAGTTTATATTGAGACAACAGTGCAGAATTATTACTTCACTACATCTGTTTTTAGAAGTAAACTACTAAGTAAAGTGTTCGAAATTTTAAAAATGTTACAAACCTAAGTTTTTCAAAACCTTAAAATGCTACTTCGCCAGGCATCTAAACGTATAGGAGCCATTTCACTGCAGGATGTGAGAGTTCGTGCTGCAGGCGGACCTCTCTGGCCACGTCGTCCCCGCGGAACCTCTGTGCCCGCGCCCAGGTTTCCCCGCCGGGACGCTCWGGCGGGGACTTTTGTCCGCCTTGGACCGACGCCGCTGTCGGCCGGGTATCCGCCATGAAGTTTCGCGCCAAGATCGTGGACCTGGCTTGCCTGAATCATTTCACACGTGAGCTGGCAGGGCTGCGGGGAGCGCGCGGAGAGTGTGGCTGCAGCCCCTGTGAGAGGACGGGCGGGTGAGGGCGGCCCTGAGAGGGAAGGATGGCTACGGGGCCCTTCCCTTTGCAGCCCTCCCTCACTCCTTCTTCCGCCCGGAGTATGCCTAGCCTTGCTAGCAGTTCTGGGCTGCAGCACCCGGCGGCTCCTTCGTTTCTGCGGAATGTACGCCTAGCCCCCCGGTTGTCAGTTGTTTTCTGAGACTGTTTATTCTGTTTCCGTATTGGACTCAGATGCTGTGGGCTGTGTGCCTCGCAGGGTTGTTGGGAGACTGGCAGGATGTCAGCAGTATTGAAATACAAGCGTAATCAATGAGCTAGAAGCCCTGCAAGAAGACCTGTAGGCTACTCAGAGAGCTTAGTTACCGTTTACCCCTCCACCCCTTCACTGTAGGAGTCAGTAACATGATAGCCAAGCTTGCCAAAACCTGCACCCTCCGCATCAGCCCGGAGAAGCTGAACTTCATCCTCTGTGACAAGCTGGCCAGTGGAGGCGTGAGCATGTGGTGTGAGCTGGAGCAGGTGAGCCKGGGAACCCAGGGGTTCTGGGCTCCAGCTAGGAGCGCTGAAAAGACCACAAATGCCTGTTTCTGTCCGTCAGGAGAACTTTTTTAGTGAATTTCAAATGGAAGGAGTCTCTGAAGAAAACAACGCGATCTATTTAGAATTAACGTCGGAAAACTTATCTCGAGCCTTGAAGACCGCCCAGAACTCCAGAGCCTTGAAAATCAAGCTGACTAACAAACACTTTCCCTGTCTAACCGTGTCTGTAGAGCTGGTGAGTGACAAGAAAAGGATTTCTGAAAAAATTTTTTTACAAGTGACATAGTCTAGGCAACTGCAAGCCTGAGCTTTCAAACAATATTCTTAAAAGTGACTTAGTTTCATTTACAATATGAGATCTGTGTCTAGAATGGTGGTACATGTCTTTAATGCCAGCACTCAGGCAGAGATAGGAAAATCTCTGTGAGTTCCAGGACTGCATAGCGACCCTGTGTCAAAATAAAATAAAAGAGATCTGGTTCATAACTTATGCATGAGAAATGCACATTGTCCTAGTCATTTTTAAAMAGTCTTGATGGCACCATCCATGTTCTATGGGATCCTGCTTTTCCCAAACAGCCAAACTGCTAGCTAGCATCTCTTCCTTCTAGGGTCTTGTCACCTTGTCCAGATGTTTCCATTTTCACCTTAAATTTGTCCCCTCCTGTCCTGTCTTCTGTGGTATTCTTAAATAAACAATCCTCATACTTCAGTAACACATTTGTCTTAGATGCTACTACCAAATGAGTTCAGTGCACAGCCTCTCAGGAYGTACAAAACCACATGTACAAGATGGACTTTTAAAATCCTAACATGTTCATAGTCTTTCGTATATGGTTCAAACTATTGTGGAGCGAAATCATCAATTACTGCCCTCTGAGTGCCTCTCTGGGTGTCTTTTTTGCCCAGCTTCTGGTGACGTTGGTTGGGTTTTCCCTTTACTTAGTGCTCTGCCCCAACCCACTTGGGCCTCCTTTATCTTTACAGCTTTCCTTTCTTACATGTGCTCTGCACATCTGTGGGTCAGTATTATATTTGTTTTCAAGCTGRCTGCAGGTTAAATTTCACGCCTTCATAATTTGTATGCGTCCTTAGGACATTCTGTGTAACTGTAAGTTTGGATTTAGTTAGTTGTTTTGTTTGTTTGTCTTTTGAGATATGGTTTCTTCGTATAGCCTTGGCTGTCCTGGAAATAGCTCTGTAGACCAGGCTGGCCTCAAACTCAGAGATCCACCTGCCTCTGCCTCCCAGGTGCTGGGGTTAAAGGCGTGTGCCACTGCTTGGTGTATTGATTTAGTTTTAAGGAAAAGCAAGATGGTAATATACAATACTTTTCTAAGTAAGAATGCAAAATATTTTGGTTTCTTTTTGTTTTGTTGTTGTTTTGAGACAGATTCTCACAATGTAGCTCTGACTGTCTTAGAATTTACTGTGTAGACCAG
>BDUI01005831.1:36873-47565 GCA_002335545.1 Apodemus speciosus
TTACTGACATACTGAAAATAAAACAAAGTATGACATTATCTGTAAATATCAATTGTTTCACTCTTAGGAATAGAAGCAACAAAGACAGAAACATTTTCAGAAAAAAAATGTCAGAAGATGCTCAAAGCAATGCTGTTTGAGGCTAGCTCAAACAACAGGAGTGTCCACGCTGTTATGCTTTCCATTCTCCTTTGGTAGATGTCCTCTCCTTTCTGATGCTCAATAACATTCATTTTTGAGTCCTAGCTTCAATTCTGCTTTGTCTACTCTCAAACACTTCATATTGTACCCAAGTCCTCTCTAGACATAGCATAGTTTTTAAATTATTCATAAGCTTCCAAGCATTTATAGGAAATCCTCATTATTGCTTCACAGTGAGCTGAGTAATCAATCCTCTTCAGCCTCCAAAGACCCCTGTGGATTTTCTTATTATAATGTGTGGGTGTTGTACTCCCGCCATTTATTTATGACTCTTCCTTCCCCTAATGGTTTGTAGGATATTTAGTGGACAGAGACCTTTAATTCATCCAGTCAATACATTTTCATTAAATTAAATTCCTTTTCTTATCTGCTATATTATGGGCTACTAAGCAAAGGAATTTGATTATTCATTATTAAATCTCTGGGATATTATTGTCTAATATTTGATTTGATTTGCTTACAATCTCAGTAGCTATTGTTGTGTGATCAAGCCTATATTATTTCAATTTTTAGATTATGATAATTCTGATGTTGACTGTTCAATCTATCATAGGTGAATTTGCATCTCGCTTGGCAGAGCTTCCTCTGTGAAAACTTAGAAAAGGGTGATGATATATACCATCATAAAATTCAGTAGTTACAACATGTGAGCAAAAACTTAAAGTACAAAGTGATCCATATCCAGACAATTAATTTTGCCCAGTACTTACAAAAAAAAAACTATTAAAGTATCCCTTTAGACATGGTAGTGCTACAGGAAGTACATCAGCTACTCTGCATGCCTCTATGAATTCTATGTCCAATAAGACACAGGTAAGCCAGCCTTTTTAACTTTTCCAAATGGCTTATAAAACAATGTATCCCTATTTGATATGTATATACTACAGGAGGCATAAATTCTTATGTGAAGATTATCCCTTCTAGTCTTGAAATACATGTTGATTGGTTATATGAGTGAAAGGTTTTATGTTCCAAAATAACATTTCAAAATATTTTTAGAAAACAAAAGTAATTAATACAGTGGGAGGAGAGGGAAAGAAAAGCAAACTATCCAATAGATCATGGACTGTGTTCTGCATAAAATTGTAAAGGTAAACCATTGCAAATGAAAAAGTGCAGAAAACGCTTTCCTCACAAGTATGAGAACTCATTTGATCTCCAGAGACATGTACAAATGCCAAGTTGGTAGCATGCCTTAGATTTAAGACAGTAGCATTCCCTGGGGATCACTAGCTAGTTAGACTAACCTAACTGCTGAGATCTAGGTCTCAATGAAAGATTATCTCAAAAATCAATGTGGATGAGCTCTCTTATGAAACAACAACCACATTTTCTTTACAATCTTATGTGTAAAGTACACACATGCAGCACTATACACATAAATATGCATACACATATACACATAGAAACTATAAATATCAAATATTGAAAGCTATTTTATACAAATAAAAAATATTGAAATGGGAATGAAGATACAGCTGAGGAATGTATTGAAACAATTTGGCAAGGGATGGTGGGAAACAAAGGAGAGAAGTAATTATTCGAACTCCTACAATGTTAGAATAATTAGTAATTGGCAGAGAGGAGAAATATGTGGTGAAAAAGAAGGAAGCAGGAAGATGTGAAATAAAGATGACTTGGTTTTTTTGTGGCCTGATTTTATTCCTTCAAGATTCTCTTATGATGCCATCATATGTAATTCATCAAAGAAAACAAAAATGATTTTAGACTTGTCCCTTGTCAGCCATGATTAATGTACATACCAAACAAAGTTATAGGACAACAGGCTTTCTCCAAATAAAGATGCAGAGTGTCACAACTCTGAACTAGAAATTCAAGTCTAATTTAGACATAAGAACACAAATACCTCTGTCCTGTGTCCGGTGTGACTAGATGATTTTCAAGGTACAGTGAAGCACATGAGGGCGAGCACAGAGGTTTCAACTTTTTAGAATGCTTTCAATGCGCTGTTTAAATGGCCTGCGTGGTTTATTTTTCTAGAGGTATGGCTGACAAAAGCCAGTGTTACTATTCCACTGATGAACACCAAAATAAAATATATTCTCTCCAGATCCTGTCTTAAGTATATGTGACAGTCAATAGTCAGCTCTCAGCACAGATCTCATGATAACCTCCAAAAAATATATATATATAGAAATAATGCACACAAATATGATGACTGGGATCCTTGAAAATATAGCAGCTCAAAGGGGTTTGCAATCCCATGGAAATAACAACGTCAACCAACCAGACCCCTCAGAGTCCCAGAGACTAAGCCACCAACCACATGGCTCTGGCTACATATGTGGCAGAAGACAGCCTTGTCAGGCATCAATGAGAGGAGAGGTCCTTGGTCCTATGACGATTTGATAAATGCCCCAGTGTAGGGAAATCGAGGGCGAGTAGGTGAGTTGGTGGAGGAACACCCTCAGAGAAGCAGGGGAGCAGGGATGAGAGAGGGAGTTTCCAGGAGAGGGGGAAACTGGGTAAGGGGATAACACTGGAAATGTAAATAAATTAAAAAGAAAATAATAAAAAAAAGTATAGCATCTCATGCCCAAAGAGTCATCACCCAGGACTGTGATGTACTACTGGACACTAAGAAAGGAATACAACTCATTTCCTCTAAGCTGATTTTGGATAGATGATCAATCTACTTAATTATGAGCTCCACAAATGAAGCCACCTCACCCTGCAGTGAAAACAAAATGAATTACAGTGACAGCCATGAAGAGTCATAGAGCTTGCCTGCATGTACAAATCTGCCCTTCTTGTTAAGGACCAGCTTATCATAACCTCCACAACAGCCACAGCCGCCAACCGCCAACCACCTCAGTTTGCTTCCCAAATTGATCTTGGAACCCTTAGAATATCTGTCTTTGCTGCTAGCGAGCCTGGGGCATATTATGTTCTTCTCCATTCTCCCTAATACTGTATGGTGATGTTTGTTTTTCAGTGTCAAAACCACAAGAATTACAAGTTGCTTCCCACCTATGCCTCTACAGGAGTTGTCTTTGCCCCATATATAAAAAATGTTAACTCAAAAATAATATGTCACGCAAAGCATCATGGCTCTGTACTAAGAACACTAAATGGCCTTCTTCTGCTTCATAACCTTCAACCACCAATTCCTTGGCCTATGCCCTTTACAATAATCTAAGACTTACAGGCCTGAGCCAAGATACTAGTTAAGTGACAGACTCTGTTCTTAACTTAGAAACACGTCTTTCAATACTCAACAACATTTGCACTTTCATGGACCTTAATAATATGCTAAAGTTCACTACACATATTTTATTTTAACTGTTATGACAATCTTACAAACTAATTATTATCTCCTCCAAAACTGAGGATAGCAATATTTGAGAGCTGACATCTTTGCTCAAGTTAATACAAGTCTTGCCCAGTGACCTCAAGTCTCATGCTGAATTATACTATTCTGCCATGTCCCCTAGGATAGACTAATCTGTCCCTTACTTCTACAGAATGATGGCTACATAGGTGGAGGACCTAGTACAGGTCCTATTTGCCTCTGAGAGAAAATAAATAAAATCATCACAATTTTGGTCATTTATGTGGTTTTTGTAAAGGTTTAACAAGAGAATTCTTTGTTTTTTGTTTTTTTCAAAAAATATGTCCAAAATTGCAGGCTTTTATTTCCAAGTGTTTTCAAAACATATCAGGTCCAGGCTTAGCTTATCTTTCCCTCATGAAGAATTCTTGCATGCAAGCATGTTTGTGAGATGCAATTTGATGACCCTTAACTTATAGAAGATAGAGTATATGTAGTGTCTTTTGAAATCCAACAAGTGGCAGAATGATATGTTTATGGCTACAGGGATGCTATATGGAAACAGAGTAAAGTATAACGATGTATTCTCACTTCAGGAAGAAGCACATGTGTTGCATCGGGGATCTAGACAGAACTCTCCTGAGTGACATCAATGGCTAGATATACTCTAAAATAATGTCAAATTACTCAAAATATTTCCCTTCTTTGTCTTAATCAAATTGTTATTATGCATACCTTATATAGTATAAAAGAAAAAATAAAAATATTAGAGAAAGCCAGATGAGATAGATCCTCTAGTAAACACATTATAGAACAAGCCTGACCACTTGAATTTCATCCTCAGAACCCATGTAGAAAAACCTGGATCAAACAGCTGTTGTCTGTAATCCCAACCACAGGATACCTAAGGAATTAGAAAGCATCACGTTCTTTAGGATTCAAACACCACAAGACAGGAGAATCAGCTGACAGCTGCTATGAGTAGCCTAATGTCAGAAATAACAAGACTCACTCTCAAAAGTGGGAGTGGAGAGCCATTGACAAGAAAATTACCTTTGAATCTCTACATGTGAACTGTGGAACATATTATACAAACCTGTGCACTCACACACATGCATACCCCCGCACACACACACACACACACACACACACAGAGAGAGAGAGAGAGAGAGAGAGAGAGAGAGAGAGAGAGAGAGAGAGAGAGAAGAGAGAGAGAAAGAGAGAGAGAGAATAAATTCTATAGATAGTAAAGAGGGAAAGCAGGAAGATGAACTATTTTGAGAGAGAATAGAAAATGGCAGATCCTTAAAGAGATTGCTATAATAACCCCAAATGTGAAGACACAAACTAAGGTTTATTAAATAAATAATCCCATACATATCCTCAAGTGTATATATCATCGATGGTTTATGAAGTAGAATGAAAATCAAATTAAAAGGAAAATGAAAAAGCCTAGAAAATTAAAGGATCAGAAATGAGCTGACACCTTACAAATACTGCATAGGTAATTAAAAAATGGAAATGGAAATTTATAAAATCTCAAAGTTTTATAATTTCCTCCATAACTTGAGAAATGGGGTCTCTTTATTAAAAGGATTCAGTACTCACTGAAGATAGAGAAATCTTACTAATTTATGGTAAAAGGGATCAAAATATTTAATCTCAGAACACTACACACTTAAAATCAAAAAGAGACAATTATGCTTTTAAAATAAAACAAGATTTTCAATAACAAACAAGAAACACCTATCTGCTTCCCAAAGGGCTCTAACAAGATAACAGTAGCAGTGTTCAACCAAATCAAACACAAAATGAGCTCAGGACTTGCCTCAGGACCTCTGTGAAGCCACCTGTTTTAGCACAAATTGATTAGCTCTAACCTGAAAATCCAAATTAGTTCCAGAAAACAGAACTTCTTACTGCTTGTTTACAGATTCACAAGGTTTCATATTTGGGAGCCCAGGGATGTCAAATTTTTAAAATAGTGAGACTCACCCGCCATGTACTAATGACATGACTGTTAGTCATGGCTCAGGCCTGAGGATTACAGGTATAGTTGACAATATTTCTCCCTGACAGATCTTTTTTTGCTTTTTTGGATTTGACTGTTTATATATTTTGTTTTTCTTATTGGATATTTTATGTATTTACATTTCAAATGTTATCCCCTGTCCCTGTTTCCCCTCCAGAACTCCCCTATCCCCTCCTCCCCCTGCTTCTATGAAGATGCTCCCCCTCCCACCCACTCACTCTCACATCACCACCCTAGCATTCCCCTACACTGGGGAATTGAGCCTTCACAGGACCAAGGGCCTCTCCTCCTATTGTTGCCAGACAACTCCATCCTCTGCTACTATCAGGAGCCATAATAGGACAAGCTAATATACTAGCATATGATCATCCTGAAATGCCTGCCTCGGATTATTATATAATCAGTGACAGGTGAGGCCCCATTCAGCAAGGCTATGGGGGACGAATTTTAGGAATGATTCCTGCTATTTATATGCTTCTCCTGTTATTATTGTACATTTATAATAATCTATAAGTAATAGCACACCCCTTTGGAGCAGATCTCTGCAGATTCACGAAGATGTACTGTATTATAGTGATGTTATATAGACACATAGATGACTTAAGTTTTAATGATGATCCTATAAGAATTCCTAAAATTATATCTGTGATTATTAAGCTCTTTTATAATGGTACTCCTACTAGGTCCTTTTCTATAGTCAAACTGCAAAGAGAACTCTGCCAGTCTCCCAAGTGTCACCAGTTAATTGCTCTTAGATGGCAACCAGACTTTCTCCTACTCAGAGCACATTCCTAGAGGTTGTAAAACAATTAACCAAAGGGAAGTAACGATTTATTATAGCTGCTAGGACAGAAGATAAACTATTGACTGGGTTTATCTATACAAAACTTCACTTATAACTTAGTTATGGTTTTAAACTTTCTACAAACCCGCAGAGAAGATAAATGATAGATGTTACTATCCAGATAATTACTCCTAATGGATATGCATGAAAACATTCTGTTGTAAACTTCTATTCCAATTTATGACTTGGTATTTTGTGTGAACTTGTGATGAACTTTGTAACATGTGATCATGCATTCTGAAAGATATATAAGTACTGAAGACAAAAGAGAAAGGGCACTTCTACTTCTACTACTACTACTAGCACTACGACTACTACTACTACTCCTACTTTTCTCTCTCGCTCGCTCTCTCTCACTTTTTGCCTTTCTCCAATTAGAAGAACTTTTCCCTTTCCCTGCTTAGGATCTTTCTGCTTTTCCCTCTTAGATAGCTTTCATAGGAAACTTTTACAACTTAGTAATAAACTCATTAACCACTTCTTTAAGTATCCTATTTTTTCTCCCTGCAAAGGCTTCTGACTAGCAAGCTGAAAGTTAGAGCCCAGCAGTTCCTGCTGAGATAGAACAAAGACCACATTGCTTAATCCTCTGCTGTTAGTCTACAAGTGTTAATCACCTGAGTCTTTCACCCTCAGAAAGAGCAAGAAAGTTTCTAGGACATTTTAGAAGTTATCATCAGCATTTTAGTACAGGTAGAAAGCCCTGAGACCTTCAGACTTCAAAGCCATCATCACCAGAGTTCTACTCCATGCCTCCACTACTACCTTCACCTGGGCTGGGAGGCTCCTGGCTGCTGGCATGCTACTGCTGAACTATTTGCAGCTGGAGCCATGAGTACCTCCATGTACTCTTTGGTTGGTGGTTTAGTTCTTGGGAGCTCTGAGGGGTCTGGTTGGTTGATATTGTTGTTCTTCCTATGAGGCTGCAAACCCCTTCAGCTCCTTCAGTCCTGTCTCTAACTCCTCCATTGGGGTCCCTGTGCTCAGTCCAATAGTTGGCTGCAAGCATCCACCTCTGTATTTGTCAGGCTCTAGAAGAGCCTCTCAAAAGAGAGCTATAACAGGCTACTGTCAGCAAGCATTTGTTGGCATCTGCAAAAGAGACTGGGTTTGGTGTCTGTATATGGGATGGTAAGGAAAAGTGGTTGTTGCTTCTTGTTATTTTTGTTGTTAGGGGTGCAATTCTGTTTGTGTGGCTATTGTCTTTTGTGTTTGTTGCGAGATTACTTTCTTGCTTTTTCCAGGGTGTAGTTTCCCTCCTTGTGTTGGGGTTTTTCATCTATTATCCTTTGTAGGACTGGATTTGTGGACAGATGTTGTGTAAATTTGGTTTTATCATGGAATATTTTAGTTTCTTTATCTATGGTGATGGAGAGTTTTGCTGGGTATAGTAGCCTAGGCTGGCATTTATGTTCTCTTAGAGTCAATATGACATCTGCCCAGGATCTTCTGATTTTTAGTCTCTGGTGAGAAGCATGCTGTAATTCTGATAGGTCTGCCTTTATATGTTGACCTTTTCCCCTTTTCCTTTTAATATTCTTTCTTTGTATTGTACATTTGGTGTTTTGATTATTATGTGATGGGAGGACTTCCTTTTCTGGTCCAAAGTATTTAGAGTTCTATAGGCTTCTTGTATGTTCATGGGCATCTCTTTCTTTAGGTTAGGGATGTTTTCTTCTATAATTTTGTTGAAGATATTTACTGGCCTTTAAGTTGGGAATCTTCACTCTCTTCTATACTTATTAGCCTTAGGTTTGGTCTTCTTATTGTGTCCTGGATTTCCTGAATGTTTTGGGTTAGGAGCTTTTTGCATTTTGCATTTTCTTTTCTTTTCTTTTTTAAGATTATTTTATGTATTTTACACCACCAATGTTCTCTTCAGACACACCAGAAGAGGTCACCTGACCCCATTACAGATCATTGTGAGCCACTATGTGGATGCTTGGAATTGAACTCAGGACCTCTGGAAGAGCAGTCAGTGCTCTTAATAGCTGAGCAATAATTTTCTTTGACTACTATGGTAAGACCCGAAAAAAACACTGGGGTGCACCCTGAACCCCATGCCTCGGAAGGCGACACTCCAAATCACTTGAGAGAAACAGTCTTGATGCAACCGCATGAGGATTTCATTGGGGGACCAGTATACTGGGATCGACTCATAACAACGCAGGGTCAGAGGAGTTCGATGTCTAGTGTCCAGCGCAAGGGGTTTTTAAATCCAAAAACTGCAGAAGGGGAAGGGCTTGGGGAATTCAGATAGAGAAGTCATAGGGCAATGCCTCCCATCCCTGGGGACCGGGTGTAACTGCATTCCACAAGATAGGTTGGGCAAACATCAACTATCTGTAGAATGCAGAACAACCTTCATGGTTAGCTAGTTCCTGGAATCGAGGTCAGAGAAGGAAGGGGGTAGGGGCTACAGAATATGGACTTAAGATTTTTACAAATTGGTGGCACTCTGGCTTTCCAAAGCAGGATTTTCTGGGGGTAAATAAACAAAATTTCAAGGCAGGATCTTTCATTCCCCACTCTCTCTAGGAGGTAGTTCTAACCTTAGAACTAGGAGAATTAAAGTTGAGCCTCCTCTTGCCTCAGAGGGCTCTTGTACTTCTGTCTAAGTACCATAATCTGGACTGTGCTCACCCGTTCCCTGGCAGAAGGCACTAACCTATTGATTATACAAGATCCAACTGTAAGTAACAGGAGCAGTATCATTAGGGGTCCTATCAGGACAGAAAACAGGGTGGTTAAGAATACAAAATAAGGGCCATTCCACCGAATCTTAAGGTTTCCTGCGTGGTGGCATCTAACGTAGACCATATCTCCAACTTGGAAGTGATGTGGGACTTGTGGATCTCCTTCTCCTGAGTAGGCCTCCTGGACCTTGATTTTGATGCCTCACCTGCTCGAGCGCCTTGAGCTTAGAGAACAAAGGCTGGGAAAGCAGCACATCAACACTATGTATAGAGGCAGTTTTTACCAGTAGAGGGGGCCACCCATAGAGCCATTTATAGGGGCCGGCCCAAACTGTCCAGTGGTGTTCCCAATGCTGAAGAGCACAAAGGGTAGGAGAGCTATCCAATTATTATCTCCAGTTTCTGTGGTCAGTTTGGTGAGGGTTTCTTTCATTAAGGTTCCAGCAACTGTTCCTGAAGTCTTCTTACACAGATCCAGTCTCTGACATGCCTGGAGCATTTAAGGCAGACAGTTTGAGACAAATCTCATGCTGTGGTACACCTCCTGGGAGGACCCAGTGGATAACAAAGGAATTGGGGTAACAAAGAGGATCTCCAGGGGGGGGTCAAATTAAAATGGCAGGGACTATTCAGAAACAAGGAGAGAGGCACCACCCAGGATAAGCCAGTCTCCTAGGTCAATTTAGTTAAGGTCTCTCAAAGGGTTTTGTTTATTTTCTCTAGCTGTCTGGAGCCCTGGGGACAGTACATCCAATAATGTTTCCAATTAGTCCCCAATATCTCTGTCACTTTCTGACTTGCCTTAGAAACAAAAACAGAACCATTGTCTGATCCAATTACCTTGGACACTCTGAAACTCGGGAAAATTTCTTCTAACCCTGGCTGCTGTATCTACAAATGCTAGAAGGTATTTGTAACCATATTTTCCTGCCTTAGCTTTTATAAAACCTCTATATAAGCTAGGCTATTCTCTTCTAGGTCTTTTGCCCTGTTTACTCTTTGCTGCATACGCATTCACTTGCTGGCATACCTTACACTGTTCTATTAATCCCTTAAATGAGTTCATCTGTGCATTTGGCCTAGCAAGTCCTTGGCTTACTTTCTGGGGAGTATAATTCTCCCTTCTTGTGTGCACCTTCTCTTGGTAATAGTTGGTAGCATGGCTAGCAATCTCAGTCCTTTTTTTCTGTTCAGCATATTCTAAGTGAGGCCATCTCTAATTCAATCCCATTTCCCAGTGTCTCTTGCAGGCCCATAACCAAGATAGGCTCCTGCATAACCACTTCTGGAGCCACTTGATCTGCCTGGTTATTATCCATTGAGTCTTTTCCCTTTTGACATCCTAGGAGGTGGGGAATACTCACAGTTGCTGGCTTCATTAGGGCATCTAAGAGGGCCCAGATTTCCTGTTGGTTTCCTCTGATATGAGCAGTCCTCTTGGCATATACACCTGTGGATGTGGGCTGTGGCAAAGACATGTGGATGCTGATTTTCTTGCTGGCTCCAAGTTCCAAGGTCTTGGTGAGGGCAATTAGCTCCATGTTCTGTGTTGACATCCCAGGGGGTAAAGATTCTTCTACCCAGATGCCATTTGTGCCATCCACCATAGCAGCACCTGCTTGTCTCT
>BDUI01005831.1:49099-65106 GCA_002335545.1 Apodemus speciosus
TCCTCTCTAAATATAAATTGAGTATGCTATTATCATTTTATAAATTATAAACTATAAGATAGACATAACATCCAATCTATCATCTCTGTCAATCAAACAGAACCTTTGTCATCAGTACTATCTTAAAAGACTGTAAGAATTAACACCTGAAACAAATCTTGGCTATAAATTCATGTCACCTAAAAATCATTTATTTAAATCTATATCAGCTTTCTCAAGATTAAAGAGCTTGGGCAGCCTATGAGACTAACAGTCTTCAACTCCATCAGAAATCCAAGAGTGACCAAAATTAACTGAAAATATATAGAAAGCTTAATGCAGCTTCTAAGACTTAGCCAAATGATAGAGACTGCTGAACACCTGAACAGTTTATACTTTAAAATGTTGGAGCATTGGTCTTCAGCCTTCTGGCAGAAGAACATCTGACAGACTTAAAGAATCAGGACTTATTAAGCCAAATAATAATCTACGGAAATATTAAGTTTGTCTGTAGATGAAGAGAGGCAATCTTTGCCTTGTGGCTCTCTCTATTGCCACAAAAGAAGCAACTCTACACGTGCTCAGTTTCTTCAAGAAAGGGAAGCTGTCAGGAGCAGACTAGTCTCTACACAAAAATAAATAACATTAAACATCATATTTTATGGACTTCTGACATTTTTAAAAACTATCTATGTAAAGTAATGTGGACT
The DNA here is from genome assembly GCA_002335545.1 of Apodemus speciosus. Classification (NCBI taxonomy): domain Eukaryota; kingdom Metazoa; phylum Chordata; class Mammalia; order Rodentia; family Muridae; genus Apodemus; species Apodemus speciosus. Next base: position 49,789 of record BDUI01005831.1, read on the forward strand.
GTTGTCCATTAAACTATCTTCAGCTATTTCTGATTAAAACATAGAAAACACCCTAACCATAAACTCAGAGCCTTATATTTTTATTTGGCCCTAAACTCACAGACTTAAACATCTCAGATCTATAATAATAACAGCAAAGAAGGACTGAGTGTAAATCCTGTACTTTTATATTTTTAGTAATTATACCAAAGAAAACCTTGATTTTGTATCAAAATAAAATCTGTATCAAATAAGAATTTATGCCTTGAACTTAATAACAATTTCTGTAATATAAATCTCAAAACAAGATTTTAGTATCACCAAGACAGATTTTTCGCTTAACATTTTAGAATCTAGTCTTTTGGAGGTCTCCCTTACTTTGACCTCTTTCCCAGAGGAACAATATAACCATAAAATTTAACATCATATCCATTATAATAATCTAAACAATTTAAAATAAATAAACCACCTGTATCAACTTAAACTCAGAATTCCCATATCCGCCACCTTGAATGTCTTGTTAAGACTTATTTTCTCCACCAGGGGGCCTCAGAACTCAAATATTTCATCTCTTTTTGGTCTAACATGGCGGGCTTGAGTCATGTGACCTGATATTGGTGCCACAGAGAAAGTTGCTTTTCAGTCAGTCTAAAGTCCAAACAATATCGTCAGTAGTCTAAGTCCGAGAACACAAAACAAGATACAACACAACACCACACAGCCTGACCCTGCCACCGTCAGGCCTCTAGATTCAAGAACACAGAGCAAGGAAAATTTACAGACAGAGAAGAGCCTTACCCGGCCTTCTCCAGGGTCCTCCAGACCCCCACAGTCTGGACTGTAGCATGGCTGCCACTCGGAACTTACCGCCCCAGACGCTTGCAAGCAAAACCGAAATTTCAGACAGGTTTCAAGGAAACAGAAACTAGGCCCCACCTCCTGTGGGACCTCAACACCAGAAAAAGAAACAGAATCAGATGGCCGAGGGAACCTGAAGTCTCTCGGTTTATGAGACTTTCAAACTTCCTGGGATGTCTCCCAGGTGGCAGTCAGTTACTTCTCAGCACATCTGCTAGTAACGCCTCCTCCGTCCTGGAAGGGAGGCTCTTTGCTCTCAGGAGCGCAGATGACTGCAAACCAAAAGTACCAGATTCGGTGCCTCAGAAATTCAGACAAACACAGCAGACAGATAGAACATGACAGAATACAGAATCTTACCTCAAAGACAAACACTCAGGGCACTCAGAACAAAGACACTGGCCGGCACACACACACAGTGGGGATCCTCTTTACCTCCAAGTCGGTTCTCAGGTGTGAGGAGTGTTCACACTTCCGGGCCAACCCACCAAATGTAAGACCCGAAGAAAACACGGGGGTGCACCCTGCACCCCATGCCTCGGAAGGCGACACCCCAAATCGCACGCAAGAAATGGTCTTGATGCAACCGCATGAGCATTTTTGGGGGGGACCAGTATACTGGGATCGACTCATAACCACGCAAGGTCAGAGGAGTTCGATGTCTAGTGTCCAGTGCAAGGGGTTTTTAAATCCAAAAACTGCAGAAGGGGAAGGGCCTGGGGAATTCAGATAGAGAAGTCATGGGGCAATACATCCCATCCCTGGGGACCGGGTGTAACTGCATTCCACAAGATAGGTTGGGCAAACATCAACTATCTGTAGAATGCAGAACAACCTTCATGGTTAGCTAGTTCCTGGAATAGAGGTCAGGGAAGGAAGTGGGGGTAGGGGCTACAGAGTACAGACTTAAGATTTTTACAAACTGGTAGCACTCTGGCTTTCCAAAGCAGGATTTTCTGGGGGTAAATAAACAAAATTTCAAGGCAGGATCTTTCAATACATCAATGTTTTCTATGGTATCTTCTACACCTGAGATTCTCTCTTCTATCGCTTGTATAGTGTTAGTGATGTTTGCATCTATGACTCCTGATCTCTTTCCTATGTTTTCCATCTCCAGGGTTCTCTCCCTTTGTAATTTCTTTATTCTTTCTATTTTCATTTTTAGATCCTGGATGGTCTTATTCAATTCCTTCACTTGTTCGCTTGTGTATTCCTGTAATTCTTTAAGGAATTTTTTTTGTTTCCTCTTTAAGAGCTTCTACCTAACATATCTTAAAGAGCACAAAGCTGCCCCTACTTCAGATTGAACTGTCACTTCCAAATCTAACGGTTTTCTTCTAGTCTTTTGTTTTGCTTTTACTTTTTTTTTTTTTAAAAAAAAAGATTTATTCATTTATCTTATGTACATGACTATACTGTCGCTGTTTTCAGACACACTAGAAGAGGGCATCAGATTCCATTGCACATGGTTGTGAGCCACCATGTGGTTGCTGGGAATCGAATTCAAGACCTCTGGAAGAGCAGTCAGGCCTCTTAACCACTGGGCCATCTCTCCAACCCCTTGCTTTTACTTTTAATCTTTTTAATATTTTGCCTTTTCGCGTCTTGATCTTCTGTTCTTCCCATAGTCCCTTTCATGTATGAAATTCTCATCTCTTGAGCCCTAATGAACTGATTAGTGTGGTCCTAGAAACCCACTGGTAGCTTTTTTTAAATTTTTTATTGGTCATTTTATTTGTTTACAATTCAAATGTTATCCCCATTCCTTGTTTGCCCTCTGGAAACCTCCTATCTCATTCCTCCTCCCCCCTGCTTCTAGGAGGGTGCTTCCCTACCCACCTACCCTCCACACCTTACCTCACCATCCTAGCATTTCCCTATGCTGGGGCATAAAGCCCCCATAGGACCAACTGCCATTGATGCCAGATAAGGTAATCTTCTGCTACATATGCAGCTGGAGCCATGGGTCCCTTCATGAATCACACATAATTCTAATGGGTAGCTTCCTTTCATGAACTAATCTCACTCTCTAAAGCTGCCTTTGCTTGCCCAGACTCAGCCCACCATGCAGTAATAGCATGACTGTTGGTTGTTGACTTAATGRGTGGAAAAAATAAATAAATCTTTCTTCTCACTTCATTTTATCTAAAAGCAAACTTTCATTTCCAACTTTCACACATCTTTCTTTCCGTTTTCTTTTTTATAAAAACACGAACATGATTAGAATTGCTGGTATGTCAAATCCTGATAAGATAAAACATCCCTCTTATACCATATGCCTTCAGAGAGTTAAGCCAATAAGAAATATTTTCCCAATGTGAAGTATTGTTATTCAATATTAAAGTTAAATGTTTGTGTGATAAGTAATATCCAGGATAGGGGCAAGAGCACTATTACAAACTGTTTGAGGAATCATACAAAATATGACAGATGTATCATCACTTCAGCACATTGTTTGATAAGTAAACAAAAGCATTCAGAGGATGTAATAATCCTAAGGAAGCTGGTTGAGACTGCATAGTAAGTTGAGGCTTCTTGATAACCATGTTGAACACCAATGAGCATGATAAATTTGACAGTTGCTTTTTTAGGAATAAGTCAACTTTGAGACCAGGCACCACAGTGAAAACCTCATTTTAGAAACACTAGATTCACTATGACCCATATGACCTGTAACACAGACATCATCACAAACCAACTAGGGGTCAGTACAAGGAGAATGGCTGGCATTAAAGAGGCAAAGTCAAACTGGACATTAGGGGGACATTAGGAAGCTAGTCTTCAGATGGTATATCAAATAAAAAGCCAAGGCAAGATCCAGAGGTCCTTATTCTGTCTTCAACCAAAGAGTTGTTTTTGTTTTACTCTTAGTGAGGTTGTGGAACAAGCACTGAGCATGACAGTATAAGCCACTGGGCTTACTTTGTCACAGATCCAACCATGGAAAAGATCCCAAAAACATCTGTACAATGAAGAACACCTAAGATTGAACATCAGAAGCCCCAAGCAGGATAAAGTAAAATCTAATAAGAATAAGAGGCTTTATTTCATTTTCAAGAGATAAAGTGCAAGGTGATTTTTTTCCCTGTGAAGACATTGATTTTGAGAACAGCCTGCAGCACTTAATAACCTTTTTTTCTTTAGCATCCTCTTGAAGAAAAGTGGGATATTTTATTGCTTTGAGTTCATACCTAGAGTAATGAGATGATTAATTTATACACAGAAATTAAACACATCTTATAATAGTCTTCCAGAAACTCTGCCAATAAATAACCATTTCCCCACCGTTTTAGACACAGTTCTTCAAATGGTGGTTATTAATTTTATGTATCTTTTCCCCCCATTGTTAAATGAAATGTAAGGAACATCTTGCATGCAACTGAATTAATGCTAATTTCTAACAACAGCTTAGTTACTTAAAAGTCCATTTTAATTGCGAGTAAGAAATTGTGTAAATTTTAAGAGAATTCAAATTTGACATTTTAGAAACATGGAACAATAGATTTTGGGTTATTCCTTTACATATTTCTTGCAGAAGGATGGGGTCTCACTTGGCTGAGATGAATGTGCAGTGTTCTGCAGGCTCCCAGTGGAACAAGGCATGTTACATAGCAACAGCTGCTGAAGAGAAGCACACAGCAGCTTCAGATTTTTTCCACTTAGAAAGATGATTTCATCCACTCACAGGAAATGTGTACAACACCAATACCATTTAAAACACATTCTGTTATACAAGCCTGTGGCTTTTAATTGGGTTCAATAACCATTAACACACTGCATTTTGCATTTGCAACGAATTTTTAAAAATGCTTAACAATATTCTTAGAGCAGGTATATTTGTCCATGGTGTGTGTGTGTGTGTGTGTGTGTGTGTGTGTGTGTGTGTGTGTGTGAGTGTGTTGTTTTTATTAAAGGACAATAGTATCTTGATCTGAGTTGGGTTTTACACAGGCAGGATTAAACTCATTTCCCACTTCTCAGTTCACTTGAACTTGCCATAGTTCGTGCGGGTATGTGAACAAAAAGTAAGAATAACAGAAATACTAAGGTGTCCACTATCATGGTATTTTAGAGTTGACCAGGTTGAATGCATGGTGGTGTCCTGTGATTGCTCTGATTTCTATGTAATCATTGGTTTTTTGTCTTGTAAATAATGGTGGTTTGGAACAGCTACGAACTGCTACTGCTCCTGGACTTATTTGGCAACAACATAAGGCAGGCAAATCACACCCAGTAAATTAATCCCTCATAGCTTGTCTCTAGGAATTCAGAGTATAAAGGAAAAAAGGGTGTGCACTCAAAATACTTTGAGTAGAAGTGGAAGCAGGTGGGGCCGGGCAGTGGTGACAGGACGCAGGCCTTTAATCCCAGCACTTGGGAGGCAGAGACAGGTGGATTTCTGAGTTCGAGGCCACCCTGGTCTACAGAGTGAGTTCCAGGACAGCCATGTTTGCTGCTCATGTGAAGGAAGACAAGCAGGTCAGACTACCTGCTGTCAAGAGTGATGAGAAGGACATAGGAGCTCTTGGTCTAGCTAGGGGGGTGAGGCAGGAGTGTGGATCAGAAGCTCTGAAATGCAAAAGATCTCTAATCCAGTTTTTTTATTGTTTGTTTCAGAACACTTGAAGAAATAATGTCTTCAGTTTCTGAACCAGATTAAGTTTCAGCTCTGGGCAAAGTTTTGCTATGGTTAAACAGTGACAAAACAGTGACTTAAATTGGGGAAAGAGTTTTAATACACATTAAAACTCTTTAATGCAAAGATAAACAAATGACTAAAGAGTACATTAAGGCAGCATCATGAAAGCTGAAGGTCAATAACCGGGCAGAGAAGGCATTCTGGACAGAGATTGGAGAGTGGGGAGGAGCTCCTAGGCAGACAGGTATGAATGAATCAAGGAGCTTTGAGAAATGATGTTCTTGTCTCATTAAAAGAGCCCAAAGTAATGTCCGGGCAGACAGGAGACAGGCATCAACCTGTGAGGAACATGGGGAGGACAATTAACCACTTGTCATCTCATCCCCTAACATCACAATGATTTAATGCTCCTCTACAGGACACTAACTCACATACTGGGTAAATTTTGGTTATTCCTTTGAACTGTTGGTAGTGAACTATGAGCAAATTTGATTAGGAAATGGTAAAGAAAGAAGATGACTCAGTGGGTGAGGGTACATGGAGTCAAGCGTGACAACTGAGTTCACTCTCCAGATGCCACATGGTGGAAAGAAAAAAGATGACTACCAGAAGATTTCTTCTGAGTGCACACCACACATATGCATACGAGCATGTGCTTATGCACACACAGACACAGACACAGACACAGACACAGACACAGACACACACACACACACACACACACACACACACACACACACACACACACACACCTCTGCACACCAGATTCCTATTCACATTGAAAACAGACCTTTCAGTGTCATCAAATGACAAGGCTTCTGTTTTCTGCTGTTTCCCCTCCCTGTCTCACCTCCATACCTGAGTGTTTTAGAATAATTTTTATGGTTCTCTGACAAATCCATATGCACAATCAGTGTATATAGATCACACCCACTCTCCGCCTTCTCTGTTCTCAGTTCTCCCTTGTCTGGTAGTTTCTCCAAATTGAAACATTCTCTCTAAGCAGAAGGGGAGGCTCATGAGCCTCAGGAGGTAAAGAAAAGGGTCACTCCTTGGAAAGAACAAACTTGAAGATTCCCAAGGTTCTTGCCCTGCCCTATAAAAAGGACTAAACAACTGCAGGAGGAGGAGACTGACCAGCCTGGCTGCAAAGAAGAGACAATTCTTGAACTGCAGCTGCCTGCAAACGGTGCAGAAAGGTCCAGCTGATCTTGACTCTTTCCTGATCCTTGTAAACCCAGTTAAAACTTACTGCTTCTCCAAACGGGGCTGTGGTCCCACCATTACTTGGTCTATCGTGGATTCCCTTTCTGGGGAGAGTAAATATGTGTATATGTTTTCTAAGAAAAAGTCTGTCACACATATCTGCCTCCCAACAGCACAGCCTCTTCTTCTGTTTTCTTGTCTAATTCCCTACTGAATCAATGTGGCATTGCGTATATGCACAGAGCGAACTGATACAGGGCCATACTGCTAGTCATCCATACCCTACCAATGCCCACATGCTTACAAGTAAAAGCAATGGTTCTTTTTCTGGAGCAGCCAGCTGGAGATTGAGTCTAGGACACACCTCCCTTATTCATGCTGTAATTTTGACAGGCATTGTGCCTTACAGCTGTCCCACAACTGTATTTACAGATCTAGACCTAAGATTTCTCCTGTGAGAATACAATCAGAGAGTGGCTAGTATAAGGGGCTGATTGACTACCCCTAACATTCATGCCATCTTTAGAGAGTCCAATGCTTGGTAAGACCAGCATCTTCTGGTGCTATGAAAATGAACCAGCAAGAAGGAAATTTCCCAATGAGTACAAGATTGATTTCTCTATGTTCTGACAACAAACTGTGGTGTCTTCAGCAATAGGTTTTTACTACGCAATTACCAAGAACAATAGCTATACCCTATCCTGTTTGGGAGCTTTGGCAGCATCTCATATAGCATTATCCCATGCCTGGCACTAGCATTTTATTTAATGACCCGTCTCCTTTAAGTAGCATTGTCAACCCCAGGAAAACACTTATATTTAAACGTTTTGTATGTAGTTATACTTGTAGCTTACACAATAATGTCTTTTCAATGCTTCCTTGGTTTTGGTTTTCCCACTCTATAGCCTCCTTTTTCCCATTTCCCCATTTTGTTGGTTAAACCTTTAAGCCACCATAATTTTCTCCATCTTTTCTTTCACTTCACATGTATTCTATTGTCCCCTCTTAGCTCTTAATACAGCTTTTGAATTGGGTTGCAAGACATTAGGTTTCCATATGGAATTTTCATGTACATTTCATTTTGGTTAATCTTCTTCACAACCCCTTCTTTTCTCTCATCCCGCCTCTCCTTTTTTGCTTAAGTCTTTCTGCTCTGATATATCTACTCTTTATTATTGTTAGCCCCTTTCTAGTTTCTTGAGTTCTATAAGAACTCCAAGTTAAATACGCAAAATATTTAAGGAGAGGACCCATGTATGAGATGTTTCGTGACCATGAAATGTTTGCCTGAGTCTGATTATCCCTCACCCAGTATAATTTTTTCTTTTGTCTGCTTGCGTGCAAATTCCATGATTTCATTCTTCTTTACAGCTGAGTAAAATTCCACTGCATATGTGGCCTACACACAGTGGCAGATTTATACTCCCAAAACACACACACGAAGAAGTATGTGGAGAAGAAAACAAAACTGAACTTATTTTCCAATTAGTACTTATAAAACTGTTAATTCAGTAGCCAATATACTGGGTTTAAATCTATCAAATTACATTAGTAAAAACCTTTCTCTTTTCTTCTGTGCATTGAAATGCCTTGGTTAATTAAGTTTATTATGATTCAATTCCCAAAGTATTCTCCATACAAAATAACAAAACAACAACAGAAAAGACCCTCTTGTAGGTAAGAATAATAAATAATGAGTCATAAAGCAAAACCAGGGGAGGAAAAGTCCAGCAAATCCCTGGGGCTCCTGGCCAGACAGGCCAGTAAGAAATTATGTCTCAAAAGCAAAAAAGGTATATAATACTTAGAAAGACATACAAGGTTGTTCTCCGTCTTTCACATACACATATATAARTATATGCAACCAAATATACACAGCCTCACATACAAATATACAGAAATATAGTACATTAACAACAACTATCACAGTGAATAGGCATATTTTTTTAAGGTAACAGCTCATACAGCATTATCTACTCTCTTGGGCAACAAGGCTAGTTGGGTATGAAATTGGAACAATGCTTGCACTGAAGAAAACATGGCCTGTTCTTAGATGTGGTATCTGGATTTGGGGCAATGAGGTTTCTCTAGAAAACACCCAGACATTTTATATGCTTCATTTTTTTTTACTCCTTAAATGTCCCAAAGGGTTATATTTTGTTATTTAGAAATATTCAAATGAGTGAAAAAGGGTTAAAAAAAGAATTTCCCATAGAGGCAAGAGTGAGTTTGTGTGGTAGCATCATTAGCTAACAAAATGTGGTAGACAAGTGAAGCATGTAGACAAGGGCCTGGCAGACAGAAGCAAGAACAGGATTTCTTCACTTGACTCTAAAAACAATGAGAAGTCATTAGAGGATTGTAAGAAGACAGCATACATGATAAAATTTGCATTTTAAAGGTCATGCAACAGTTAGAATCTCTGCAAGGAATGACTAAGGCTAGACAAAAAAGACTACTGGGGACATGCAGAGTAGGAATGAAGAGGAAATGCTGCGTTTGGGGAAGGCTCAGAAATAAAATAAATAGATGTTGGCAAAAGGGCAGGTGCATAAGACTGGGATACTTAACGTACAAAACAACCTGTTACATGTTCAATAGAACCAGATGCCAAATGGAATATCTCCAGCATGCACTATTTCTGTTGTTCATCTGATTTCAAAATTCTACTGAGCCAAATATGGTGGAATAAGTGACAAACACATAAAAAGTCTGCACACAAGCTAATATTTCTACTATTCTTTTAATGTAAATAGATGAATTGAATTTGGGGTATTGAATCTTATTTTTCTTTGATACTTGTGCTATTTTTTAAAAGATCAGTTTAATTCTTTTCTCCATGAATTTAGAAAAAAATATGAAATAGATATTAATTTATACTAGATACCTATTAGAAAATTATTCTGAAGCTAAAAGGTGGACAATCAATTTGACTGAGACCTGATACTCTCTACATAATGAAATGTAGTTAGTAATAGATAAAACTGAGAACTGTTTATTCATTCTCTCAAATAAAAGTCAGTAAGTAATATCCTAATGGTTGAAAGCTATTTAGTAGCTTCCATTTTTAATGTTAGCACAGCCCGGCCTGGTTCACTTGGACTTTGTAACCATTAATGAAGTCCAGTGCCTCATCAAATTCTGTCAGAGATCTGTTCTAACTATTCACCTTTGGTGGCCCTCCATCAGGACAGTTAAACTCTCAGATATACTTGTATATGGCCTGATGGATTATTTCCAATTTCTCAAGTCTTTCTTTTTTTTTTCTTTTTTTTTATTGGATATATTCTTTATTTACATTTCATTTCCCTTTTTCCTGGTTTCCCCGCCCCCCCCCAATGTCCCATATGTCTTGAGAGTGGGAATGATGATTCTATCAAATAGGATGTGGCTATTTAAACACATGGGGTCAACATCTTTTATCCCTGAATGAAAGCATCATGATTTTGCACTCCATGGACCATGTTTTGAACTTTCTAGCATCCACCTTTATTTAACATTAATATTATGTCATTGATTATGATTCCTAATCTACCATCTCAAAGTCTGAAAGATGGCCTTGATGAATTCTGCCTAATGTCATGCATTTGTATCCTTACTTTTCCAATATCAATATTAATCAATGAAATCGTTCTATATCAGCTTATGACATTTCTATCCCATAATTTTTAGATTTCCTAGGAAATGGAAAGTTTAATTTCTATTTTAATAGAATTGCGTTTTAAAAGCTTAAAATAAACCACAATGATATATGATGTAAAGTAATTTTCTATTTGAGCTCTAGAAGAGGAATGTGAACAGATGGAGCGCAAGGAATATTTAGGGAAATCCAACTATTTTGTGTGCTACTATACTTCTGAATACAGCAGAATATATAACAGGAGGGGTGAACTCTGCTATTATCTATGTACTTTAGTTAACAAGCTGGAGTGGCTTGAAGTGAGACACAGCATTGAATATAGAGGTAGCTTTAAAGACTGATGGTCTCTGGACATAGTTTTAAAGACTATGTTCTCTAACCTTCTAGCTCTCTAACTATACTGGGTGCTTACTGATAGTTCCTAGAAAATCCTAAAAACTTTCTTGTTTATTCCGAGGTTAAAAATCTCTGGCTTGGGAAATTAACACCTGGAGCCTAACAACAGGGGGAAGGATTAAATAAAAGATTAATTGCTAGGGCTTTTTACTTTCTTGCCAAGAAGCCTCTGGATTGTGGGGTAGAGGGAAGTTTGGAGCAATAAACTTTTCTTTAATCGGGAAAAGAGAGTCACCTACAGAAGGAAAAACTGTTACACAATCAAATATGCACAAACTCGCATACATTCATATATAAATCCATGCATACCACTTGGACCCAGCTACTTACTTATCTCATAATTACATACTTACACACACACATCCATACTTACTATGTATATGGAACAAAAGACAAAGCACCAGGGCAGAAAGAACTCACTAATTCTTGAGGAAAAATGAGCTCCAATCTTTACTGCATAGAGAAAGAAATAGCTTCTACCCTTGTATTGCTAAATGAATTAAACCCAAGTCTGTATGAAAAACAAAACAAAAAAACAAAAAAAAAACAAAAAAGCAAACAAACAAACAAAAACAACTTTGTCCTCTTTAGTAAGACTAAGCTTGCCTTACTGTTAAGAAAAGACCTGTTCTGTTCCATATAAGAAGAAATCTGCCTGCTCTTCTGCTTTCACTACAGCTACTTCTTGATCCCTCTTTCTCTCTGCATTCTGTGTATTGCTCTCTTTTCTAATCCTGCCCTAATGTCAGCTCTATTTCTAAAGGAAAGTAAAAACAGAAAAAAAAATCTATCAGATGATATGTTCTCTTAATTTCTAAGTTGCTCTCTAAATTTCTGTTACTCTGCTGTCCTTCTCTTCCTCCTCCTAACCTTGCTCTCTCCTCCTAATCTAGCTCTCTCCTTCTCCTCTGATGCAATAATGCCATGAAATGTAACACTCCCTACTTTTTTGTACCTTTTCTAGAGGAATAGATCATATTTTTTAGCATCCTTGTTTTACAAAAGGTCACTAAATGATAAAACATACATTCAAATCATAAATTGATTAAGTTTATAACAGAGATGTTCACATATGTTTCCTTTAAGACTAGTTATCTAGCTAGATATTCATTATCTGTCACTAGCTCAACAGGTTCATTGAAAGTAAAAAACCATAATTCGTATGACTAAGTTATCATTGAAGTTTTGTATAGATAAACCCACTCAATAGTTTAATCTTCTGTCCTTGCACCTAATAAATCATTAGTTCCCTTTTATGACCTTTGGTTAATTGTTTTCCCACCTCTTAGGATGTGTTCTAAGTTGTAATGCCTGCTTTCTATCTTAGAAGCAATTAACTCATGACATGTAAAGACTGGAAGATTTCTCATTGCAATTTTTAATATCAGAGAAGACTTTAATATCAATCTCATCATAAAGAGCTTGATAATTACTAGCAAATTTTAGGAATTTTTACAGGATCTTTAGTAATAATTAATAAATCATCTATTTATCTATATAGTATCACTACAAAATAATACATCTTCATTGATTTGCAGAAATCTGCCCAGAGGGTGTGTTAATACCTAGTAATTGTTACATATATTTAATAATAACAGGGAAAGTATAGTAAAATCAGGAATCTTTCCTAGGATGTAGTCCCCTCAGACTTTCTTAGAAGGGCTCATCCACTGTAGGTTTATTGTCCATGGTGAACCCATCTCATAAGTATCACCTGCTAGTTTTTAGCCTCTCTTAGATGACTCCTGGCAAGACTTAACTTAGTAATTATAGCAAATGTACCACTCTAATGTAAGATGTTAATGATACAGGGACAATGGTGGAGAGAAAGATGGGTAACATAGTGAAAATCAGGATCTTTTGTGAAACTAAAACTGTAGTGAGAAATGACATTTATTCATTAAATGAAAATGTTTCCTCTTACTTTGTACCCTAAAACCTTTTTATTTTCCCAAAGGAAATACACTTATAGAATATTTTATAATATACACCACAATAAAAAACATTACCTTGTAACTATAGGCACTTTTGTGTTTGTTTGTTTGTTTGTTTGTTTGTTTTATTGAGACCGGGTCTCACTATGTACCTATGGCTGTCCTGAAACTCACTATGTTGTGTACACTGACTTTGAACTTATAGAACTCTGCCCACCTCTGCTTCTTGAGCATATGGTGTTCCCAGGCAAACATCTATTAAACTGGTGTTTGATAGAAATATTTGATTAGCCTTATTTTGAAACTCATGACCTCAAAAAATGTGAATACTATTATTCAAAAAGTAGCTACTAGCATCTGTTGCATAATATCCCGAGAGACCAAATCTTCMATTCAGACTCCATCTTAGAGAACCTGACCTAATGTTGAACTTAAGTTTAACTAACAGGACAGTACCTAGCACCAGTTTTCAAGTTACCCCCAACAAGACCTGTGTCTAGCAACAGTTTCCAGGCTACCCCCCAACAAGACCTGTGTCTAGCACATTTTCAGGTTATTCTCCCAACAAATCTGCACCTCCAGGTTACAAGCCTGCTGCTGACACTTCACTTTCTAACAACCACCAATCAGGAGGAAAGCAGAAGTTAAGTTTATGGTTTGGCTCCCAGCACCAGCTAATCAGAAGTGTACCAGGCTAGCTACCCACTTCTTGCCTCTAAAAATGCCTGCCTCAAACTGGGCCTGGGTCACCTTCTGTTCTTCGGCAACAGAGATGGTGGTATGGCCCAAGCTCGTGCTTGAATAAAGAGACCCAAATGCAATTACATTAGATCCAGCTCCTCGGTGGTCTTTCTGGGSTTCATGAATGTTTCCTGGCACAAGCCAATCTGTTTTCTCCGTGAACTGTTGCTACATATCCTCTAGTCATTTGATCTGTGACCTAGACTTCAATGTTAGATCAGAGTGCGTAAAGAATAGCATCTGAATCCATCTAGGTTGTGTCTACTTTTCTATTGCTTTATAAYATTTTGCTTAGGCAATTGTATGAAGTAAACCCAGGGGATCCCATTCACATACAAGGTACAACTTGTACAAATTTAGGACGTAGTCTCTGTAATAGCCTTCAGCWGGTATCTATTAAAAGAAAGAATATTACCATTAAATAAAAAAGACAAAATCATTATCTTTCTTTGGGTTTGCCTTGCAAGCTTTCTCCCTTAGGGTATTGGAAATACCATTTCTATTCAGTCAGTATAACATTGTGGTTTATCGGATGACTCTTCTCTGCTCCCCAGTCCCCAGTTGCTTTGGGAGGTGACTTTACAACTCCTTCTACATGGAACACATTATTTCCACCCTTCTGAAGTCTAGCTGAGCTTTTGACTTCCCTGGACAGATGGAATATACTATGAAGGACTTTAAAGGTGATTGTATAATATGACTTAGCCTCCTAGAATTGTAAGCCTTTCCTGAAGAGAAATGGGCCCTATGTGATCACTTATCTTTCCATCTGCAAGCAAAACTGGAGMATGTGATGTAGACCTGAAGCAAATCCAAAGCCACTTTAGTGCAGGCTATGCCAGGCCTAGAGCACCCTAGCAATGATGAGGTAAAGAGTACCAGAGATCATAAGATCTAGGAGGAGAAAAATATGTGTATGTTAGAATGCATAAAGAATTTTTTGATGTCTTGTTATGAATATTACCTCTGTAAAGAAAAAAATTAGTAACAATATGCTCTTCAAAAATATTAAAATTAAATAAAAAGCTCACCCTTCCTGGCACATTCAACCAGTCATGTTAAGTAGCTGAACACGTATCTTTAATTTTGGTGCAATATATGAATATTTGTTTATAAAAACACATTAAAATGCCTTTATAACCCCTCATTTGTCCCACCTCTCAGACTGTGTAATAAGATGCTTTGTTTTGTAAGTAACACCTATGAGTAAATAAATGTCCCAGAGATGGACAATTTAATTAATGGAGCACAGTAGACAAATTTCTAATTCTACATCAAATGTATTTGTTTCATACCTGCAGTAAAAACAATAAAATTAAAATCTGAAAGCTTTTATCACTCAAGTTCTTTGTCAGACTTTGTTTCTGGATAGAGTTGAAAGCCACAAAACAGTGGTTTCCATCAACTGTAATGAGCAACACCATAAGGCCTTTGTATGTATTTCTTTTTATTATTATTATTATTATTATTATTATTATTAGTTAATTAATTTTTTTACACTACAGATTTTATTCCCCCACCACTGTCTACTCTCTGACTGTTTCACATCCCATACCTCCTCCATACCCCCCATCTCTACATGGATGTCCCCACCTCCTACCCCACCAGACCTCTAAACTCCCTGGGGCCTCCCRTCTCTTGAGGGTTAGGTTCATCATCTCTGAATGAACACAGACCCAGAAGTCCTCTGCTGTATGTGTGTTGGAGGCCTCATATCAGCTGGTGTATGCTGCCTGTTTGGTGGTCCAGTGTTTGAGAGATCTCRGGGGTCCAGATTAGTTGAGACTGCTGGTTCTCCTACAGGGTTGTCCTTCTCCTCAGCTTCTTTCAGCCTTTCCCTAATTGAGCAACAGGGGTGTGTCCCTAATAGCTCTGAAAATGATGTTCATTTTAGAGATGAAGGTCCTGAAACTTAGAAATGTGAA
>BDUI01005832.1:55478-67002 GCA_002335545.1 Apodemus speciosus
GATCTTGCCCTCTATGCACCAACTCCACCAGAGTGGCGCTGGCACGCACAGTATGAATTCAGAGCTCGACTACCAGAGGAAAAGAGAGAGAAAAAGAAAGATATTCATTAAGTAAGTCTTTGGGAGAATTATTTCCTCTCTAGTTGATTATAGAAATAGCTTCATCTGAGGTTACAGAGGTTTCTAATTCAGCCACAGGAGCACTTTCCTATCATTGCAGACACATGGACATGTATAATTACACATAACAGGTATTGATAGCTTTTTGTAGCAGGTAAAGGATGGGCCTTRTCTGCTAATAAGTCAGAAATCTTGGCCCACTGATTTCACAGCTATATTCCCTGAAACAAGGCTCAGCTACCTCCCTTGACCACTACCAAGAACCTTGACTAACTGTACTCKAACCATAATCATTCCTCTGCTCCCTTTGTTTACTCCATCCTCATTTTGTGCTACAGGGTAAAGAACATTGTGGGAAGCTAGAAAGTGAATGAAACAGTGTGTATACATGTGTGTGTGCACATGTTCAAGTGTGTGTGTGCTTGTGCGTGTGCATGCATGTGTGCATTCGTGCATGTTTGTGAAAGAAGGGACAGTTCTGAGGCACTACCATTATCTCTGTCTCCTTGAACTCCAGGTTAGCTCCACTGTATCAGGGACATGAGAAGTCATCTGTCTYATCTGGTCCATCTGGATCAGGGCAACCTTTCAGGCCATCAACCATCTAAGGTTGTTTCCTAGCTTGAAGCAAGGTATTTCCAAGCCCTCTATGAGAGTTAATTTCAATTGTCAACTTGGTGACCTCTAGAATCACCTGGGATACTGGCCTCTGGATGCTTGTCTGGAATTATCTTGATTTTGTAAACGGAGGTGGAAAGATAGTCCACCTACTGTAGGCAGCACCATTCATGGGCTTAGGATCCTAGACTGTACAAAAGGAGATGGGAAATTCATAAACAGTTTTCATCACTCTCTGCTTCTTGGCTTCTTTATTGTTGTGACTTTCCACAGTGATGACTAACCTCCTGGAAATATGGGCCAAAACAGACACTTTCTCCTTTGAGTTGCTCTTGATGGGGGTGATTTATTAGGGTAACAGAAAAAGCAGATAAGTTTGCTCTCTGACAAAAATGTTGGCTAAGACAAAACAAAGCCCAGCTTTCACATTCTTGCTAAGTCCTTAATTCAGATATTTGTCAATAGAAAGGAGCAGTTCTGAGAACAACTATTAAGTAGTTGAATAATTCCCAAAAGTTCATAGGGATAAGTTAGAAAAATCTTAAATTGCTAAACTAAAAACCAAAGCCAATCCTAATAAGGAAACATACTTTCCAGTACCACTCAACAGGGTGACCCGTCAGTGTCTTGCTAAGGGAACAAACTACACTACCCGATTGATTGATTCTGGRAAGACCCTCAGCATCCCTGCTCCCAGACTTCCAGTCTATCATTTATATTTGGGTTTCACGATCTCCATGCCACAGTAAGTTGATACATATGCACATGCTCCTACTCATGTATGACCTGTGCTTCACACTGCTGTTACTTCTGCAAGGAGGAGCGCCCTTCCCTTCCAGGTGTCTGACACCCTCTTCCCTGTTCCTTGATGACATTTTAACTTCCCAGACAGAGGCAGGACTCCCACTCCTCCATCCTCTGCTACCTTTTGTTTATACTCCCCAACTCTTGTACTGGCCATGTGGGCAGAGTCTGATTTTTCTCAAAACAAAGTAGTTTCTTACTAGGCTGCAAGTGCTGGGTGGACTCTTCCTTGATGGTATAGAGGGGATATCTGAGTGGCCAACACATGACAAGTGTTTTTTTTGTTTGTTTGTTGTTGTTTAATTTGTAAGTTTCTMACACTAAGGGAAGATGCCCTGGGAACACTCTGCTGCTTGAGACCTCTGGGTTTTCCATGGTCATAATCACCTGGAACCATGTGGTTCTTCCACCTTAGCAATGCTGGAGAACATACTCGCTGCTGCTCACCATTTGCCAGGAGGTGGCACTGTTTCATCTCTAACCAGATGCCAGCTCTGTGATTTGGACCCTTTACTGAGTATCCACCCATATTTCTACCATTCGACCCTCAGGCCAGTCCATCCATTAAGAGCAAGAGTATGGAGCAGAATAAGACCCACCCTCTTCACCTTTAATACTTTGCACCCTATTGCCTCTCAGCATGTCTTACACAAGAAGATTCTGCAAGAAAAAGTGGTTAGAAAATTCCTGTAGCTTCAGGAGAACTGCGGAACTCAATGGGACACACACATATATAAACACAAACACACATATACACACAGGGAATGAAAGTAGAAGAGGAACTTGAACAGTTTCAGCCACAGAAGGAGGGGACATGAAATAGGGTAGTAGAGAGTTAAAATAAATATTGTTAATTATATACACATATGAGATTATCAGAGGAAAATAAAAACAGTAAAACCAAGAAAGCCTTCCCACAGAGTCTAGGACTATGCTGGTGCTGCAAGGGCTGGACGTGAACAGTAGGTCTCTTGGGAAATATGGCTGATAAAGTTATTGACAGCTCTGTCCTTCAAATCTCTCACAGAAATCACTGTAGTCATCAGAGGTGAAACACTGTCAAATGTGAAGACATCCCAGGGGCCAGGGCCGCAGTATTCTCTACGATCAAGTGGAGGCTGCCACTGTCCCTTGTTGAGTTTGATAATCTCATCCAATGGCTGCACGTGGCTCAGAAACCTTAAGGAGGCACCACTTCTTTGTATCCACTTGCCATTGTGAATGTGTGTGAGCAATCCTTTACTTTCCCATGGATGCTGTGAGGAGGTTGCCCTGGGAGGCTCACTGTTGTAACTGTGGATAAAACCATTGTCACACTTTCCAACTCAGGTTTCTGCTACAGATCACAGGTGCGTTTCAGTCTTGAGTTCCTGGAGAGGAGCACCTCAACTTCCTGCAAACTCATAGGATGTGTGACTTTAGTCTTTTCTTTTTTTTTAAGATTTATTTAGTTATTTATTATATGTAAGTACACTGTAGCTGTCTTCAGATACTCCAGAAGAGGGCATCAGATCTCGTTAAGGATGGTCGTGAGCCACCATGTGGTTGTTGGGATTTGAACTCAGAACCTTTGGAAGAGCAGTCAGTGCTCTGAACCACTGAGCCATCTCTCCAACCCCTGATTTTTGTCTTTTCTAACACATGATGTGGATCTTACTGGACCCTAGCCAGCTACATGCTAGAGGCTGATGTCAAGAAAATCAGCTGATGGTTAGGAAGTGGATGCTGTTCCTAGATATCAAGGGAGGGAGAAGTGTTAGAGGCAGAATGAATTGCCAGTGCCCAGGAACTAATCATTCCTGATTTTTTACTGGCACTTCCATGTGTGGGAAATTAGTACTATCTTTTCTATCAAAGGGTTATATAAAGAAAATTTCATTTAAAGTTATGAGGGAGTTGGCAGAAATTCAAATTCCTACAAGGCTGTCACTTCTTGGATCAAAATACATATCCATAGTTTCATGGTCGCCTCAGAAGTGCATTTTGCCTGTCAGCACTCTGGATTGATTTATACAATCCTGTAAAAGTGAGGTCAAGCTCTGACTGCTCAGTGAGAGAAAGGACCCATTTACATTAGGAAAAGAACAATAGGGCCCCACTGTGTGTGCTTGCCTGCTTGATTTGAGGTGGATATGAACAACCCTTCCTCAGAAGTGGAATGTTTTGCCTTGCTGGAATAAGTTGAACTGTGTGATAATTTCCTAGGGATACCAGATCTGCTTCTAATACATAGAAACCTTCCAAGTCAGGGATTGGAGAGCAACCAGAGTAGTGAATGTTCCTACTTACCTATACTTACCCTAGCTCAACTCAAGGAAAAGAAGCTCCACTCTAGGCTTCCTTTTCCAACTTTGACCTATGCATTCGTCATCTAGCTATTCACTCACACCCTTTGTCCTATTCTTATAAGAGATGGGTGATGTTTAGAAAAGTGTTTCCTGAATTTTATGAGCCATTAAATGTGATCATCTAACTTTAAAATGTATGATTACAAATCTCTATCTCATAGCTGTTGGTCAAATTAGGACAGTTCCAGAAACTACTTCTGGAGAGAAAATGTTGTAAGACTGAGCATTTAACCTGCGGAACCTGACTCTAGGAGACAYTGTTGGAAACTACATGGTTTGGCATACAGTTAGATGTCCTATTTATGCGTCCTTTCTCCATATCAGAGAATGGATGGAGATGAGAAGATTACTCAAGGATATAGGTTGGAAGTTAATTCTTCTTCACATGYTCCAAAGGATGCATTCTCTTCCTACTTCATGAATCCTAGTGACATGAGGAACTCATCCAGGCCACATGGTGAACAGGACATTCAGGCTTCTTGATTGGGAGCCTCAGCTCACTCCATGGTGCCTCAATCTCATCCTCAGAGAGCTCATGCTTCTGCTCCCTCCAGTATCCCTGCACCAAGGATCCTCCCAGTTTAGATCTCTGTCACTGCCCTAGTTCAGCATCACAAGGCTGTGGTCTTCTCTCAATTSTTGATTCTTTAAAGTCTACTAAAATCTTGCTTGCTCCTTAAATGAATTACTGAAACACTATCTGGGGGCCTGCTGCTGTTTGCAGTAGCTCTGTCCAGACACTGTTTCATTTGTGTGCAATTCAGTCGTGAAAGCCCAAGAATGACTAGACTCCTTCCDTAAGCTTGTGCTCCAGGGGACGGCATCACCACTACATTCTCAGAACTGACCTGGGTACTCACAATTAACAGGAACTCAAAACTGCTGACAGAAATGAATCAAATTTCACCTGGTCTAGAGATGCCGTAGTTCCTAAGGAGACATTCATGAAGACATCAAAGAGAAAAACGGCTCTCTCCCCACTCCCTCCTCCACAGAACATAGGAAGACTTTGTCTTCCAGAAAATTCTGCTGATTAAATGATGACGTTTCATACAGTGAACACTAAATAGCAGCAGCCAGTTGCTGGCAGGCCCATGCTGAGTTTTCAGCTATAAGTAAGAGAGGCCAAAGAAAACCGGATGTATTTGATCTGTCTATGACTGTGGTGTTTACATGTAGGCATGTGTATAGGTGCACAAGTGAACAGGTGCCCTTGTATGTTTTTGCTTATGGAAACCCAAATTTGACACTAAGTATCTTTCTCACTGGCTTTCCGCACTATTTCTTGAGACAGGATCTCTTCCTGAACCATGAGCAAGGCAATTTGACTAGGCTAGCTACTCACCTTTCTCCTGGGGTCCTATTTATTACAGGCAGCCACCAGGCCTGGCCTTGCCATTCTTTCAAGTGAGTTCTAAAGATCTGAAGTGTCTTCTTCATGCTTGGGAGCTAAGCACCTTATTCACGTAACCACCAACCCCAGCCTCCGTTCCTTCTTGACAGATGTGAAAACCAAGATACATAAAGATTCAACAACTTGTCACCACTGGTGCAAAGTTCTGTTTTGAGGCTGGCTTCTAGTGCCACCCTCCAAATTAAACAACGTCTTTACAATACTAAACTCTTCTCCGTTTGAAGGGACAGTGGTCCTCACCCTCATTTCTGAAGTGTGGCTGTCCCACTCTACCAAGGTGACCCTGGGGTTGTAAATCACAGCAGGTGACCCAACAGACTTGCACTCATTCTGCAAAACATTCAAACTAGTTCGCTTTGCAAAACTGGAACCAAGTCTCCAATAAAACCTTATATTTTTTTTCCTGTTTCAAGTTTCTTGAGTCATTCTCCATCCCTAACTAAAGCCTAAAATCCAAGGATAAAATGTTAAGAGTAAACAGTGAGCTGACACTCATGACCAGCTTCATTCCAGACAATCCCCTGACTTATGTTCAAAACCTGATTAGTTTTCCTCATTGCCAATCATTTTCCTAGCTTGGCCGCAGACCCCCTCTTTACTTATGCCATAGAAGCCTCTCAGCCCTTTCCTCAGATTGGCAGATTTGAAGCCAGACCCAACCCATATCCCCACATATTAGAACCTGTGAATTCACCTATTCCCTTTGGGGAAAATTGTGGCTTCAGTGACTGACATGCTGTGTGGCCAGCAAGACCTGCTTGGTCCAGCACTGTAAGTACTTCCATCTGTTCAGACTCAGGGTCTGCACTGTAATTACCTGTAACTCTGAGCACAGCTGAGAAAGTGTTTCTTCAACAGCAAGAGCCTCTGGGAAGGAAGAAAAAGACCACATAATTAAACAGACCCCACTTAAATGCTGTACTTGCTAACTAAAGAAAAAGGCCTGGATTTTGTGCTCTAAATGGGAAAGTCAGAGAAAGAGAGGCAAAGGCAACTCCAAAGGACTCTCCTAATCAAACTTTGAAGTGAATCAACCTCATTTGGCACCACGGATTGAATGTAAGAAGAAACCCATAGTAGATTTCTGAGTGGAATTATAAGGAACAATTGACCCTTTAGTGTCTATAGCAATTTATGTGCACAAAATGAGTCTACATTTATTTATGTTTTCAGATACATATGTGTAGTATGCATGTGCCTGTGCATGTGTGTGCATATATGTGTGCACACATGCACACACACACAGAGAGAGAGAGAGAGAGAGAGAGAGAGAGAGAGAGAGAGAGAGAGAGAGTCTTACAAACATAATTTCTAACAGAGAACACAGATTTGTGTCTCCATCTTGGAGCCAAAAGTCAGAAGCTCAAGAAAGAGGAGTGGTAGAATTGAATAGACTGTAAGTTGCAGAGAAAATGACACTAGTGGGCATCATAACTATCAAGGCTACACATGATACAGCTTGCTATGCACTGGCTTGTCAGCCTCAACTAGTGCTCTCCAGCTATTTGTGATTTTACGGTCAGAGTTTTGATAGTTTTTGAACTCTCTCCTAGCTCTCCAGTGCCAAAGTGAGTCATTTTCATGCAGTTATACTGCAAAGGGCAATGTGAGTAATCTCTTAGCATCTCTGTGTCCTGCTGACCCTCCATCTGACCAGTGAACTAAGGTCCATGACTCACCAGTATAATAGATTTTATTATTCCCCTTGAACAGAACTATATCCTACATGTCCAGCACAATGGCCAGTGTATAGACTATGCTCAACTAAAATATGTTGAAAATATTTCAGTAAATAAACGTTGTTCTTCTTAGTAACAAAAGGTTCTATTGCTAAATGCACTTAATAAATTGGTTTTCTTTTGGGCAATATAACTGGGCTCTGATTCTGTACTGTCTTTTATTTCATTTTTTGTGGAGCTGTAGGTCTAATCTTGGGTTTAATGTATGCAAAAAGGTGCTCTACTAAAGGGTCACAGCCTGAGTCTCCAGTATACGTCTTTACAACCTGTGTAAGATTGGCCTCCGGAAAAAATCCAAGTCAAAAAGTGCTTTCCATAGGCATTAGCAATTATATTGTTCTCACAAAAGTTATCCAGAGGAAAAGACAGAGAATATGCATTCAGTGGGATTCAGWCATTGAAGCATGTGTTATCCTTGAATCCTGGGCACTGGGTTGAGCCTCTGGTCCAAAGGACTTTGAGAGGAACCTCAACATATGGTATGTTTCGATGGAGTGGAGATTGAAGTTCCCTTCTTCAGGCAGTCAGTGCAGGATCTCCATGCTTCTGTCATGGCTACATATTGCTAGATGTAATAATTTTACTTCTCATTTTTGACTTATCTTATTTATCACTCAAGAGGGATTTAGGCTCATTAATCTCCATGATATTTAGTTTTGAAAAACATATATTTGCCCCCATAACCAAACTTGGCAAGCCATTATAGGTTCTTGAATCCTTTATAAAATAGAAAAAGGAAAATTAGATACATACAAATATAATAGATATAAATGGCTCTTTGTGTTCATATATGTATATGCATGATTCCTTTCTATAGATAGTGTTCTCTTGTAAAGCTGTTATACATGTTTATTAGTTATAATTCTATAATCATATTAATTATAAAAGACTTCAAACTTGCAAATTATTCTCAAAAGGTGTGTGTGTGTGTGTGTGTGTGTGTGTGTGTGTGTGTGTGTGTATTTTAATCAATGGTAGTTGATGGCCTGGAAAGGACTGAAGGACTCAAGAACCTTCCTCTTTATGAAGTTGAGCTCTCATCAATAATGCAAAATTCAGTCTCTACCTATTTCAGTGATGAAATACCAGAGCCATGGTGGCCCTGGTGTGCTGCTAGCCCAGTTTGGGTTCTGGCACAACCTTTTTACAAAAATAATTGCCTTATGGAGATACTTTGGCTTTGTTTGCATATTCCTTTGTGTGAAACCAAGATTATTTCTAACAAAAGCAGCTGAACATTATTAGATGGGATGCCAGGTATATGGTAGGTGTTTTAAGAAATATTTGATACATAAATGAATGAGTGGGCGTCTCGGAGTACTCATATATATTCTCACTCTGCTTGTCCTTCCAAAGAGTCTCTCTTAACACAATGAGGTAGATCTCTGAACAGCTTCAGTGACCAATCACATTTTCTCCATGACCTTTGCAAAAGCATACCCCCTTTTCTGCATTCACRCTCCAACGAGGAATGTCAGCTCCTGGAAGGGGACTTTTCTGCTCCTAACCSCTTACCCAGCTCCATGGTGGGCAGCTCAGGAATGTCTCTCATGATGACCAGGAAGTAGAGTCGGAGGCCCCGATAGGCATGAAGGAGCAGTAGACAGAGGTCCCGGTGCCACTTGTGTGCATGTTGCATGCAGTTCTCTGAGGGAACATAGAAGCTTCCCTGAAGAKACAGAAGAACAAAGCTGAGGAATTTGTGCCTTACCCTGGAATCACAGAGCTCTTCTCCTCCACTTGGCATTTACAAGATATTTCGAGCTTTAGGTCTCATTCATAGCAAATAGGAAGACTGCATGAGGAAAGCTGCCTGAGTCTCTTCTGTAGCCCTCCAAAAGGAAAAACCATGGTCATGCCATGCCACTATTGTACCATGTTCAAGTTAAGGTATCAATAATTGCAATATTAAAAACAATTGTAGAAAATAATGAATCAGAAGCAGGTAAGGCTGACAATGCCCCCACCAAGGTTTGTCACCAGCAACTGCTGTCCACTTAGAAGTCACTTTCCCTGGTTCTCATAGAATGTACTGTAGAAGAAGTAGTAAGGGAACAAAAGTAGAATCTTTTATGTGGGTGTAGGGAAGATTAGAAAGACTATTGGTGCGAAAAGGGAAGATAAAACTATCATATATACAATCATAAGAAAGTATGCGGTATAGTTCTTAGTGCTGATGTGCCTAATCTGAACTCATATATGAGCACGGTTTCAGAATGCTACATGGTGAAATTTGTTTGTAGCTATCTAACTGGTAGAAAGACAATGAGGTTTGGGCAACCAAAAAAAAATGCTTATGCCCACAGTAGACTCAGTGGAGTAAAAGTATAAACAAGACAGTTTTGTTCATCTTTAATAAGACAAGTTGTCTTTCCAACCTAAGAGATATTCCAGAGCAAATTAAAAGAGAAATATGTCCTAAGAGCAGAGAAAGGAATCATGGAGTAGTTTGCAGATAATGAAAATTTAGAGATATGGAGGAGTGGTGGGAACATTTAGCAGTATTTAACACCTGTGTATTCATCTACTTCCTGTTTGGTCACATGGGAGCAAGTGCTGGCTCTTCATGGTTCCCTGCTGCTGCCTTGCCGATTCTGGGTACAGATGCAACTTGGAGGGTGGACACTTCCGTGTGTGGGTCTGAATGGTTGGTGATTACGGCAGTATCCTACCTCATGTAGTCTCTGTTTGATTTTATTTCAACATAATATTTTCATTGCTTCATTGAGAATTTCATTTCATACACCTAAATCACACTAGTTTCCCCGGCCTTCCATGTCTTTGCATCTCAATCCTCTGCCCTTGTGACCTCCTCCCCAAGCAAAAGAAAATGAAAATGTCCAATTTGTGATATAAATCACTGGATCATGCCCTTAAATAGAACTGAGCCCTTCCGCTTGAGCATCCACACTGGTAGCCATCAACTGTGGAAAGCTATTGTTCAGCATCTTTATCACACATTTTAAGAATTCTCRTCCTGTCTAGGTTGATACTTTATTTTGAGGGATGGAAGCTTGTGGTAGGAATGGTGTGGTCACAGAAGCCTTCCATGTCCCTCTTTCTCAAGTGAACATCTGTAGTCATCAGCATCGACAAGGAAGCTTCCCTGTTCTTTACCATTAGCAGGAGCACTGATCATGGGCTTCCCCATGCTTTCTGGTGACAGTACAGAGCACACGCATGGCCCTGACTACAGTAGGACCACAGACCCAGACAAGGCCCTCGATGATAGACTAGACCACACAGACATYAACATGGCTTCAGATGTCAGTACAGGCCACTCACATCTATCAGGCCCCTGATGGCAGCAGAGCTCTTGGACATCAACATGGCTTCAGGTTGCAGCACAAAYGATGGTCATCTGCCTGACTATTGGTGGCCATATGGGCCAGGCACATCAACAGAGACCATGGCTACAGTGGGAATATGGACACAGACAGGGCACTTAGTGGTATACACTCAAGAGGCAAAAGAAGTTGGGTTCAAGGCCAGCCAGGTCTACAGACCAAGATCCAGGACAGCCAAGGCTACACAGAGAAACTTTATCTCTAAAAAACCAAACCAAACAAACAAACAAAAAAGGTTTTAGCCTTTTCATAATATTGCAGATAAGAGCATGTTGTCCTCTGAGAGGCTTCACCAAGCAGCTGACCAGACAGGTAGATACCCACAGCCAAACCAGAGGATAGAGCATGGACTTAGTATGGAAGAATAGGAGGAAGGATTGCAGGCTCCTCAGGGGATAGGAATTCCACAGGAAGACCAGCAGAGTCTTAGACCCTTGGGGCTCTCAAGAGTCTGAACCACCAACCTAAGAATATATACAGGCTGGACCTAAGCAACCCCTCTCATATGTAGCAGGTGTGCAGAATGACCTTCATGTGGGTCCTGAACAACTAGAACAGGGGCTATTCCAAAAGATGTTGCCTGTCTGTGATATATGTTCTTCTAGCTGGGCTGCCTAGGCAGCACCTAGCCTCACAGAGACTTGATGTGCCAAGATAGGGGAATATCTAGGGACCTTCTCAAAGAAGAAGGGGAGGGATGGAGGAAGGTGGGGGGGTGACTGGGAGGAGACAGTGAGCAGGATGTTAGGTGAATAAGTAAATAAATAAAACTAAATTCAGTTAAAAAGAAAGGAAGGAAGGAAGGAAGGAAGGAAGGAAGGAAGAAAGGAAGGAAGAGAGAAAGAAAGAAAGAAAGAAAGAGAAAAAGAAAGAAAAGCAAAGAAAGAAAGAAAGAAAGAAAGAAAGAAAGAAAGAAAGAAAGAAAGAAAGAAAGAAAGGAGAAAACAAGCAAGCACTGGTTTAATCTGTAGGGAGAGAAGGAAAACATTCGAAGGAAATGACTCAGTTGTTTGCTGGATACATTTGAGAACCCTTTCAAATGTATGTAGTCTCTGTTCTTGTTGCTAACTGAGCTGGATTGATCTCGTAAGGGTATGACATATTTAATGGGATCAACACTCTTCTGTATGAGTC